>OX393552.1:53489782-53772282 GCA_947650365.1 Chamaelirium japonicum | reverse complement strand
CAATAAAGTAATTGGATAAAATAAATTGCTAGACCACAACAAAGTGAACTCATTTGCAGAACCAGTAAACAATAGATTAATAAGTGTGAATCGTACTTTTCATTTTCCCATTCATATCAACATGACAGAACAAAGAGTATATACATTAGGGCTGCAAACAGTCAAAATGGAGACTAGTCTCTCACCAGCCACTAATATAAATTAGAACAAAATTGGCTCCAAATAGGACATACAAGAAGTGAATAAGATTCACAAAAACAAAGTCATATAAAAGTTGCCCCAAAGGTACCTTTCTTAACATTGTAGCCTGAAGACTTTAAAAAAGGTATCATCTTCGATTCAATTTCATCAAACCTGAAAGGAAAAATGAGTAAACTATTAAAACCTGTGGCTGCTTCGCAGACATTATACTCGGTTACCCAACTACTTTTAAAAAGAAAAATACTGGACATGTTAGGCACCTTTCTTTGGACCATCTCACAGTAGGATCGTCCATCTTGTTGACAACAACAATCAACTTAGAAACTCCCAATGTTTTTGCAAGTAAAACGTGCTCACGAGTTTGTCCCCCTTTCTCAAAACCAGTTTCAAATTCACCCTTGCGTGCAGATATTACCTTGTGAAAACAGAAAAGAAAATATCAATAGTTCATGAAATGCATCTCTACAACAAAAAAGATACACATGAAACAAGTTGCCAACATAAGCTTACAAGAACTCCAATATCAGCTTGAGATGCACCACTGATCATGTTTGGCACGAAACTTTTGTGGCCCTGCAGGAAAAAGGGATTAGAGAACAAAATCCAAACTTGCCAAGAAGACATAAACCAATGATATCCAATCGGCATAGGATAGAAAATGAAACAAAACATCATTACAAAATTGTCAGAATCATATTAATGTCACCAAAGCATGGAATGGGATTCTTTCATAGAAAATCGCACATGGATGGGGATTTTTTCACAGAAAATCGCCCATGTATGCCTCTCTCTCTCTCTCTCTCTCTCTCTCTCTCTCTCTCTCTCTCTCTCTCTCTCTCTCTCTCTCTCTCTCTCTCTCTCTAACTATGTTTCTTCTAATTCGGCCTTTTGTCTCCTTATTGATTGCTTGTGTGTGGTGAGTTAGGTGCTCAAAGCATTGAAGGCATCTTCCAGTGGACTTTCCTTGCAACTTTTGTTTACAAAGAGTTCCTCTATCCATCAGAATCACTTGATTTTGTGAAATCTTCCACAATGTTTTGTTTTCTTTCCTATCCTTTTGAATGTCCCTCCGCCTATCAATCCAAAATCTTACCACATATCCTGATAAACATCAGCTTTTATTTTCCATAATTTAACATGTTTGGTCCATCCATAAGCTTAAAGTATTGTTTGATCTCTAGTGACATACTAGGATTATTGGTGCATTTGCTTTAATTTTTAATGCAAACAAGCTTCGTGTCCACACGAGGATCGGAACAGCTGAAGATTCTTTTCAGCTGTGCACGGAAATCGATGCAACAGATCGTCGAAATTATGTTTTCAGAATAATGTATTTTGTTTTTATCTTTTATTAGGATCCAGTTTCGTGTCAATCGGACACCTGGATTACAAGTTATAAACAATCCTATTGAGTTACCTATGGTGCATAGGTTGTTTACCCCTGGTTTAGTGAATAGTGAGTTAGGCCAGCCATCTCATTAAGTCGTTATTAGACGTTTTCATTATATGTCATAGGATCTAATATGACTGATCAAGGGATGAGATGAAATGAGCCCAAAAGGAACCCCGTCAAGCCCTAGCGGCCCCTTTATTTGGTTACACCACATATGGCATGTGGCCCAATGCAACCGTATGGCTCTCCTAAGGAGACCTTACAGTATTTTCACAGAGAAAGTCCCCCCCCCCCCCCCTATTCCTCTCTTGTCTTCAGTGTTACCTAGACATGGAACACGGCTATCAAGTGTCCTGAAGAATCTGACACAGCAACCCCTAAAATGCTCACACACACACACACACGCGCGCGCGCGCGCACACACACACACACACACACACACACACACACACACACACACACACACACATATATATATATATATATATATATATATGGGGAGGGATACTCTTACTCATGGCCACTTACTCATATAGTTACCTATGATCCGGGCCGTCCATTAGATCCCGACGTATGGTTCGGATTATATGGGTAGTTAAAACAATGGTGTTCGTATTAAATGCCCATATTAAAAGTCCGCATTTAATGCGGATACCATTGCTTTAACTCTTCATCTAATCTGAACCGTACGTCAGGATCTAATGGACGGCCCGGATCATAGGTAACTATATGAGTAAGAGGCCATGAGTAAGAGTATCCCTCCCCTATATATATATATATATATATATATATATATATATATATATATATATATATATATATATATATATATATATATATATATATATATATATATATATATATATATATATATATATATATGTGTGTGTGTGTGTGTGTGTGTGTGTGTGCGTGCGTGTGTGTGTGTGTGTGAAAATCGTTGGCATCTCATTTCTCTTTTTACCAACAGGAATCCTAGTGTAGGCATTTAGAGAATTTTGTTTTTCTGGTAACAATCAGTCTACAACCTTAGATCATGCAAACAATAAGATTCTCAATGGCCAATAGTGTTGGGTCCAAGCTCCACCCTACCGCCTTAGAACTTTCATACCTAATACCAACATGAATCAGGATCGAGACTCCTATTCCAACCCCTAATCCCTATATCAATAGGATTGAGAGTCCTAAGACTTCCGCCTATATAACCAGATGCCGCAATTTCCTCGGCTTGCCCAAAATAGCTCATCCACCGCCTCTCTGCGATTCACGATGGAGTGCAACAAGAGCGAAGCAAAGATCTCACCGACATCAAGTTTGTCTCCAGTGACGTCTGAGTTGCAATGAAGATGGCTTCATTGCAGCCCTTGCGGGACGAGCGCGAGGCGGCGGCTAGGGCTTGTCCATGCTCTCGGCTGGAACTGTCCAAGAGGATCGAGAGGGTGCATAAGGTTTCTTTTGTTATAAACTCGAAACAAGTCTAACGGGTTTATTAAAAACAAAATCGGTCTAATGACTCTAATAGTCTAATGTGTTTAGACATGTTGTATCCGAATTAGACAACCCCCTCAAACACGATCTTAAACCTAAGAGCAAATAAAATATCGTTGAGCCTTCTGTTTTAGTCCCCTCTTCTTCATTGGGAGGCGGCTAGGGTTTTGTCCTTTCTTCTTCATTGGGCAACAGCTAGGGTTTCGCGTGGAAACATTCGGTCGAGATTGGTAGACTATAACAGTCGCTTGGATATTAGGTATGACTCATATTTTCCTCAATTTTTTTTCGTTTTCATCTCTTTTTCTTTCCATCTTCTCACGGGGTGTCCAAGCCGTATATCCAGTGTATCGACTGTGTCGTGCCGTGTCGTCGTGGGGATACAGCAAAAATCCTGATACCTATCCGGTAAATTAGCCTGTCTTCCTATCTTCTCCCCTTTTCGCCCTTTCCTATTTCTCCTTGCATCTCCCTTCGATCCAAAAGCTCATGTGCCCTCTTTGGAAGTCCTATCCACCTATATAGAGCTCAAAACCTGATTTAGAAAAGAGTATATTTTGTTTGATGAAACCTTGAAAATAGAGTTTTTTTTGCCTTCACACCTTCCCATTGATCTTCCAGCTTCAACCTTCTGAAATTATAATAAATAAAGCTGAAATTCATCGTTTGCATCTTAAAATCAGTGAACTGTTATTTAAATTTAATGGAATTTTTGCATATAGCCCCCTGAAAACTAGGCTAATTGCAATTAACCCTTAGAAATTCATATTTACATATTGACCCCTAAAAACTTGGTTTCTTTGTGCAAAACAACCGCTCAAGTTAATCGGTGTCTATATGTAGTGAATAATCAATGTATATTCATTTTTTATCTTCACCCACCATAACCGGATGGACTTTAGCCATGGTATGCCTTTAACCCAAGGTCTCAAATGACCATTCTACCCTCAAAATCAGAGTTAACTCAACCCAATCTGCTCTCCACTTATCCTAATTAGTGTTTTTTGTTTGATTATCCTATCCTAAACAAGTGTAAAATCGTCCCAGTAAAATCATCGATTGAAATTACCAATAAAACCATAAATATGCACGGAATATTCCCCCCAAATAGACACCAGTTAACCTGAGGGGTTTATTTGGACAAGTAACCTAGGTCGATATGTAAATATGAATTTTCTAGGGGTTAATATGAAATTAACCTAGTTTCCACGGGGCTATATGCAAAAATCCCTAAATTTAATTGGGTAATACATCATACTCTCACGTTTGTATTAGGATAGCATTAGCAACAACGGGTTGCATCAGTTTTGACTCAATTTCTATTGTGTGTTCATGCTTCATGGTATCATAGTGCGGAATTTTGATGCTCATGATAGGATCATGTTTACATAATAAAGATGCTTGCTTATAATTAATTTCTTCCCAATTTCAATTGCCTGTAGATTGCATACTTTCATACTTTATTACAGTTTTGGATATTTCTGCATGCTGATTTGAAGTTAAATTGCATGATTTACTCTATATAGTCCTCTGAAATATATTTGGCAATCCATAGATCTGGCAGTTAAAATAAGATGGCTGGACTGGACATCAGATGGTTGGAACTTGGAATAAGTGGCTGGGTTGGGCATCTGGTGGACTATTAACATATCTAGGGATGGCAACGGTGCGGTTTAAAACCGAAAACCGCAGTAAACCGCACCACATAGTGCGGTTTTGGTTTGCCAAAATATAAAACCGTCGCGGTGCGGTTTCGGTTTTCGGTTTCGATGTAGCGGTGCGGTTTCGGTTTTGGCTAAAACCGCACCGTTTAGGCCATTCTAGTGATAAACCACGGTGCACCGCACCGCACCGCATGGTGTGGTTTCGGTTTTACATAATGGTACATTGTCGCGGTGCGGTGCGGTTTCGGTGCAGCGGTTCGGTGTTGCGGTGCAGTTTCGGTTTTGCCCAAAAACGCACTAAAACCACACCGTTGCCATCCCTACTCTGAAATAGCTATTGCATCTAGAAACCCTAACAATGCATTATAGTGACATCGGTGAAAGTTGACTAGGAATTTTCACTTTACAACAACACATTTTGCATGTTATTTGATGTCCAGCAACATTGCATACTAGATAGTAGGTTTCTTTTTGTTGATATTTTAGTGTTTTCTTTGGTGTCTTTTTGGTGTAGATTTCTTTTCCTAGAGTAGATTAGTGTTGTGCAAGGTCTAGTTGGGTAGGCAAGGTTTTGAGGTTCTGCCGAAACCGATCCGTTTCAGCAATCATGGATCGGTTTTGGTCGAAACCGGTCCTAAAACCCTCTAGGTTTCAAGTTTCGATCGGGGTCAGCCTATTTTGGTCCGGTTTTTCTCGGCTTCGGACGGGGTCGGTCAGGTTTGGCTAAAACCGACCGATCCTAACCAATATGAAGTAGGCCACGTGTGTTGCATCTTTATTATTATGGTGGACAATGAGCATCTTTTCTTCTTCTTTTTTGTGAAATGAGACATGGAACTCATACATTTATTATAATTTATTAATCACTTAAATGAAACCATTTAGACTATCCACCAAATTGGATGATCATTTCTAGAAGCAATCATGTAGCAAGAGGTACCCTAATGTGACCATACCATACTAAATGCCATGCACAATACACTATAAACCATATATGTGACTAAGATAAGTCGTGCTAAACACCAATTCTTGTAAGATCTCAAGAAGTAGTCAAAGGTGTGAGGGGTTCAATGTAAAATTGTAACTTTGTTAAGGATTGTGGGACTAAAAGAGAGGATCTAAGCCTATATCCTATCAATTTTTAAATTCATGATTGTCCATTGTTTTCAACTATTTATTATGGTGCATTGCTACTAAAATGATCATTTTAAATATAAGGTGTCATCCTTTTTTAGGCATGAGCACCTCTAGCACTATTATCCACAGCAATACTAACATCGAGGGTGAGATGATGATAGTAGTGATGCACACTTTGATCCTCCTCACCACAACACGTGGTACCGAGTATTAACTTGACACGTGGTACCGAGTATTAACTTGATGCAGTGAGTTGACTTCTAAGCTCCTTTCAGACTAGTTATTATATATTCTATTTCTTTCTAAATTCATATTAGCTATGTGTTTTTATATTAGTAGTAGTTATGTTTGCAATTTTCATCGATTTGAAAAGTGAACATGTGACATCCCCATGATTCTTATATTTAATGCTACTTCTATTTTTTAGACTTATATTGATTTTCTAAATTTTTCTATTTTTAGAGAATTTTTTTATTTTTTTAATTTTTAAAATAAACCGAAATCCAAACCACCAAATGTAACGATCCCGACCGAAACCGCTGATCTCATCTTGGACCAAAACCGATCCTGAAAACCTTGCATAGTAGTAGTAATGTACGAAACCTTTAGGAGGCTGGAATCACTTGAGTGTATGCAAAGAAACCTAGACAAACTAACACAAATTATAGCTCCACTTCAAGCCCACGGGAAAAATAGAAGGGATAACCACCCTTACCACCCCAAGCAAACTCTTCACGGAGAAGGGATATTCCATGAGGAAGCATACTAGCGAGACGGTGACTTAAATGATTTGAGTAGTGGTTATCGTGCAAGAGAGACGTCATGATTGGGTCCCCTAGGGCTTGAAGCAATTCAGACAAAAGAATCATAATAAATATCAGGGAATTTAAGGGCCAACTTCAAATCGTATATTTGGTTAAAACGTTTGACCAATATTTTGAGTGGAAAGAGATGCTTGATGATAAATTTCTCCATTTGAAGCTTCGGGACAATTCACTTGGTTCAAACAAGTTTATACTTGATGCTTTGAAACGGAAATGGAGAAAATTAGATTACACATAAAGAATAAAATTTAAAGTAGATTCCTACCCTCCGATTTTTGTTAGAAGCCATTCACAAGCTTCATAATTTGTGTAAACAAGAAATCAATGGACAAATATACTAAGAAATTTTACATGCTTTAAGACAAGAATGACGTGAAGGACAATGAGAATCTGAGTTTATCCCATTACATTAATGGATTACGACTTTCCACCCAAAATCATGGTTAGCTTCATGAACTTTTTCGGAGAACATACATCGTTGAGTCAAAAATATCGAGGGTCAAAAGAGTCGATCTGTGACCCATTGATTTATGTAGGTAGAGATGCTTCGATTAAACTAAGAGGATAGCAAGAGAGAAGAGTTAGTAGTAATTCACAAGAGGTAACCCATCAAATGACATGCCACCTTCCACACCTAATCCAAACAAAACCAAGGTGGGAGGCAGAAAAGTAAGGATATCATAGCTCTTTTACCACTGGGCTTCAAGAGATTAAATGCGGCCACTTGATCATCAATATTCAAATTATTCAAAGTTGAAAATTAATCATCAAGCAAATTTGATTGACCAAGGAGATGATCCCAAGGATTCCATCGAATAAGACTAGCAGCAGCACAATTTCGAGGATAAGAGTGAACTCCATTGAGTTTTAGTTGGCAATCATGATGGTGGTCAGTTTCTTGTGATTCGTAAAACCATGATTGCTCCTAAGACACATACAGATAATAGATGGTCGAGTCACAGTCTCTTCAACACTACATGCACAATCGGGGGCAACATTATGTCCGATCCCAATTGACAACAGAAGCTTCGGTAGAGAATGTAAAACAGTGTATATATTTTCCTCTGATGTTCATGTTCTTGTGTGGTATGTTCAGCATGTTGGTAACCACATTCATCTCTCTATATACATACCTTGGGCTAGAGCCCAAAGATGAGGTCCATCTGATCCATTTGGTTTCATGGTATCAGAGCCTCCCCAGTTGAGTTAGGCCCATTCTCCTCTTCCAGCTCAAGATTGGAGCTGTGTTTTCTGCCAACTAGGGTTACTTCCAGCCTCCGGCATTTGTCCCCACGCCATCATCCTTGGCCAATTACTCCCAGCAATCGATACTCCAACGGCAGGAAGAGAACTCCACCTAGAAGCTGAAAAGAAGAGAGCTACAATCAGATTTAATGTTTCTACCTTGTTTCTCTCGAAGAGGTTGTGGCAGCATAGTGTTGAGACTTGAAACAACATCAATTCTCTGAGCTTGGGTGGCGGTGAAGATGATGATGTACATGGACAGACAGAAGAGCTGAAAGCAACGAGAATGGTGTCCAAACATCATCAGTAACAAAGGGAATGGAGGATGGAGCTCGCAATGAGGATGTCCAGTGTCAAGGGGGACCAATGTCGATAAACATTGACGATAATAACTATAGAGCCTACAGAATGCAAACAGTCAAGGTGGTGAAGAAAAGAAGATAATCAACAGCAAGAGACTCCTCATCTGGAGCAAACAGTGGCCAAGGTGATGACCGCAAGAGTTACCACAACAGTAAGGAACAACCACTGTAAAAAGTGTGTCGAGGATTGGGTCTCTGAGTGTAGAACTAGCATGAAGGTATGGCTCTAATCCCATGTTAGGTAAAAGAAATGGAGATTCGGGAAAGGTGCATGAAACGTCACTTATTAGGGAGCCAAAAAAAATCTGACAAGACTAAACAACATATGTGTGTTTTATATTGTTAATATAATAGCATATATACTCTCAAACATACATAACCTTGTTACCTCATTTTTTTGTCCAAAATAAATGGATGTTATCATTAGAGGTACCATATCAATCTCATTTTAAACAGAAATAAAAGTGTGTTCTACCATAATAGAGCCAATGTTAACAAGCAACCAAAATTGTTAATCTTGTACAAAAACTTCAGTGTTGGTATATGAAAATCGCATTCTTAACAACAAAAAAAAAGAAGTATATTTTGACAAAATAGAGGCAATGTTACCGGAGCATCCAATATTGTGAATCTTGTATTTTCAGTTTCAAAATGAGCTCTGCCAACCTCCACAGTTATTCCCTGAAAATCCATACCGTAAACAATTAAACAACCAGTGGAAACTGGAATGAACATACGTCAAACTATGAGAACATTTGTTAAACAATCATGTCTTCAACAGTTCAGGAATAAAAATATCACCCAACAAAAGAAGGTCCTTTTATAATCATGCTTATGACAAAGAATTTATCCATATTTGCAAGCTGTTTCTAGCTGATGAGCCACAAGAAAATATACCCTTATGAAGTTACAAAAATCAATCTAAAGCACGAAGATAATGACAGAGAATGACAATGCAACAAGACGACGAAAAAGAAAGTGAAATACAGAAAGGATTGGCATAGTTTCAATATTACAGTCCAAAATGACGCACCTTTACACGTTCCTCCTCATTCGTATCCATAATATAGGCCATATACCTAGATCACAAAAAAACAGGTAACTAAATACATAAGAACTCGAGAATGAGTTCCATTTATGCTAGACCATTATCCGTATGATAAGATATTTAGTTTGACAAAGAGCGGGACAAGCCATGCGAAACAATGTGATTTGACTGATATAAAAGGTGCAAAAAAATTGACAAGTTTGAACACTTGGAAATATACTAATTAATTCAGCACAGAAATCACGCCTTCAAAAGGGCACATAATAAGTTCATGTTCACTGGTTCAATGCTGTGAGTTGGTGGTTCCTGAGCCTTACATTGTTCAAAAGATCGCCAGGGCAAAACCTTTTCATTTGCAGAAACAAAAACTTGTTTGGAACATGTAGCCCAACACACAAATTGTTTTAAAGTTTCACTGAAGTGCAGAAACCTAGGATCACAATAGAATAAGAATGGAAGATCCAACCTAAATCAAGTAGTAATCAACTTGACTACTTTGGTAACTTAAGATTAATGTCTACTCAAGCCATCAGTAGCCAACAACAATCGAGCCTTACCCTGCCCAGGTGTCGGCTATGGTGCACAACTCTTCAAGAAGGCTCCACAAAAAAATATCAGCAACCTAGACAAGTTGATAGATTGGTCACTCTTTGCGGCACAGGCTCAGTCTCGGTGCTTTTAGGTGCGCAAATAAAAAGACACACAGGACCATGCGAAAATACAAGAAGAAATAAAATGAAAGTGCCTTCGTAAAATCGCCAAGGTAAGCCAAATCAGCAAGGATCTAGGTACTCAAATACAGAACAAGAAGTCTAACTGTAATAGAAGACAATGCCTACTAGAAAGTTATTGCCTCTGCTATAGATCAGAGTGAACCCCTATGACCCTAACTCAACATAATTTTAAACTAAACCATGAAGGTGAGACATCAAGCTTCCAATGGAAAGAAATTGTCCTTTGGATATACCTAAAACTACCTGAAGGCCATTGAGATACAGACACACAAGGACTGTTATAAGCAAAACTTAGTACAGCAAGTAGTGATTATTTAATGGTGAGAGAGGCACTAGCCAGTTAACCTTTGCTATAACGAAAGAATAATTTGTCAATTCAGAACCCTCGAATATACAAAGAATGAAGATATCTTTCAAAGGATAAAAGAGAAATATTCCAAAAACGCAAGAAAGCTGCAAAAATGTGAGAAATAATCCAATTTTATTATGGTAGGATGTCACTGTTACAAGAAACTAAACATGGGAGGGGAACATGTACAAAAAAATGGCCAATAACAAAATTAAGTATGTTGAATGGCAGGTTATACTACAGCAATACAGCGGCAAAACAGATAAGCAAAACAGTATCTCACTAGTAAATTACCATTAAAATTTAAAAATTGCATCAAGAACATACCAGCTTTCCCGATTTTTATCCTTTGCTTCCTTCTCATATTTCTGAATTGTTCGATCATCAACCTGGCCACTGAGCAATAGTATCTGTCCTCCAATTGTGGACTTACCAGCATCTTTGTTCACGAAGAAAGAAAAATACAATAGGAACAAGGATTTAAATGAGTATTCTAAATACCAATGCATGTGAATAAATGCGGTGAATAACATCTGCATTAAACAAGATCAAAAATCACACAAAATGATACACAAGTTGGATGGCCCAAGGAGAAAAAGGTATCACATAGAAGATGAGAGCTCTCCGTGCTACAAGAACAAAACCTCCTACATACTTATCTTTCATCATAATAACGAAAACAACAAAGTAGATCCGCTATAATCAAGAAGTGTGCATAAGACAAAAAGAAATTAGTGCTTCAGCATTGTGTCAGGTTACAATATGCACCTGTACTCATAATAACTATATTATCCAAATTTTTGGAGTTAAAGCGATATTGATCATAAACATATCTGTAGAGATCTGGTTTTTGGGGGTGAGATATTTGGTGTGCTTGTTTAAGTTTTTATTTGGCTTAGCCATTCTCGTGTACAACTGAGTTGACCCGATGCTTGTTGACCACCCCTATTGAGACTAAGCGTACTTGTGCACGGTTGTGATTCCTTTCATTGGATACCTCAATTGTTGTTCATTTTATTTTTACTATGACCGTTTTTTCTTTCTGAGTTCGATAAATCAAGAATCATTATAATCAGAGTTGTATTTTAATTTCTATAATTATTTAAGTTATTAAATGGGTGCTTATTATTTAATTAATAGGAGATAGTCTGGAACCTTCTAGAAGGATGGGTTAGTTTAATCTCCCGGCTAATCGGGTTTAGGGGGAGATATTTCCCCCTAATGCATAGTTAGTTTGGCCCCAACAACCCTCACCAAGAGAGCCCACAAGATTCCCCTTTATCACTAAATTGCATCCAATTGTCCCCACCTAATTACCTAATTACAAGACTGCCACCCCTAATTACAAAACTATTATCAAGTTGTCTTATCCTTCTCCATTGCACTCAGGCCACATTGTTTCAGTTATTTACATCTTTGCCGTCAACCATATTTTATATATATATATATATATATATATATATATATATATATATATATATATATATATATATATATATATATATATATATATATATATATATATATATATATATATATATATATATATATATATATATATGGGCTGGGATCCGTTGACAACCCGTTTCCTTGACAACCCGTTGACAACAAACCATTTGAAGGGGTTAGAGGTTTTAGAATTTGCTGATATTTTGTGAAGATGATCATTATGGCAAGTTGATCATCCTCACAAAAAATCAACAAATTCTGAAACCTCTAAGGGCGCCAAATGTTATAAGATTTTCTTAACCGTCCATTTGAACCGTTAATTTGAATAACACATTTGATGCCCTTATAAGTTTCAGAATTTATTGATTTTTTGTGAGGATGATCACTATGACATGTTGATCATCCTCACAAAAAATCAACAAAATCTGAAACTTCGAAGGGCGCCGATTGAATCAAGCTTTTCTGAACCGTCTATTTGAACCGTTAATTTAAATAACACATTTGACGCCCTTATAAGTTTCCAAATTTGTTGATTTTTTATGAGGATGATCAACTTGCCATGTTGATCATTGTGGACGCGGAAAAAAGCGCGGGTCGTCTTTATTGCGAATCACACGAGATTACAATTGTGGCCGGGACCCGGGTTGCTCGGGTGTAGCGAGTCCGGGTTGCGGCGAGTTTTGATCAGGGGATTGTGGGAAAGATCTTCTGGGGGATCCCTTTGATCCGCGTCTCCACGTGGTGTTCGTGCGAGAGCTCTGAAGGGGCTGCCCAGGACAGGGGTTTTACAGGGAGAGGGTTTTGGAGAGGCTAAGGAATGTCCACCGTTGCTTTGTCCCTTCCGTGCTTCGCGCTTTCTCGGCTAGGGGGTTTTCGGCTTCGTTCCTCGGTCTTCGCGTCTTCCTCGTTCCTTGCTTGACCTCGGCGTCCTTGATCGTCGGTTCGCGGCGTCGATCTAGCTTTTGGCGTTGGCTTTGGCTTTGGCTTTTTGGCTTTGGCTTTGCTCCGGCGTGGCTCTGGCTTTTGCTTTGCTTCGGCGCTTGCACTTGGACGTAGCTGGGAGAGACTTGCGATGCTGTCGTTCTTCCGGACTTCGCGTCGTATCGGCTAGAACGTGCGGTGCTTTTGCTCGTGGCCGGCGTAGTCGCTTGGCTTTGGCACTTGCGTTGCTTTGGCGCGGGCTTTACTGGGGCTTTGCTTTGGCTTCTTGCGTTGGCTTTAGCTTTGGCGTCAACTCGATCTTCTTCTTCGAACGACGTGGGCTACTTCTCCGGTGCTTCGACGGTTTACGTATCGACTGGACTTCTCTTCTTCTCCGGGCTTCTTTGGCGTGATCGGAGTCGAAGAATGCTTTCGGAGATGGTGGGGGTAGCACCGATCTCCGTGCGACGGTTGTGGCGTCGGCTTTTGTTGATGAAGACGACGAGGGTAGTGACGGTCTCCGTGCGACGGTTGTAGCGTCGGCTTTTGTTGATGAAGACGACGAGGGTAGCGACGGTCTCCGTGCGACGGTTGTAGCGTCGACTTTTATTGATGAAGACGACGGGGTAGCGACGCTTCAGACGATCTGCTCCAGGCTTTCTTCTTCGTGGATGGGGCAGGCGTTAGTCGAAGACGACGGGGTGATGACGCTTCGCTTCTCTCCTCCGGGCTTTTGGGCTTGATCGGAGTCGAAGCTTGTTGGAGACGACGGGGTAGTGCCGCTCCTCTTCTTCTCCGGCCTTTGCTTCTGGCGTCTTCGGAGTCGAAGCTTGTTGGAGACGACGGGGTAGTGCCGCTCCTCTTCTTCTCCGGCCTTTGCTTCTGGCGTCTTCGGAGTCGAAGGGTTCTTCTTCTCCGAGCTTTCTTCTTCGTGCACGGAGTCGAAGGCTTGTTGGAGACGACGGGGTAGTGCCGCTCTTCTTCTTCTCCGGGCTTTTGGGCTTGATCGGAGTCGAAGCTTGTTGGAGACGACGGGGTAGTGCCGCTCCTCTTCTTCTCCGGGCTTTTGGGCTTGATCGGAGTCGAAGCTTGTTGGAGACGACGGGGTAGTGCCGCTCCTCTTCTTCTCCGGGCTTTTGGGCTTGATCGGAGTCGAAGCTTGTTGGAGACGACGGGGTAGTGCCGCTCCTCTTCTTCTCCGGGCTTTTGTGCTTGATCGGAGTCGAAGCTTGTTGGAGACGACGGGGTAGTGCCGCTCCTCTTCTTCTCCGGCCTTTGCTTCTGGCGTCTTCGGAGTCGAAGGGTTCTTCTTCTCCGAGCTTTCTTCTTCGTGCACGGAGTCGAAGGCTTGTTGGAGACGACGGGGTAGTGCCGCTCTTCTTCTTCTCCGGGCTTTTGGGCTTGATCGGAGTCGAAGCTTGTTGGAGACGACGGGGTAGTGCCGCTCCTCTTCTTCTCCGGGCTTTTGGGCTTGATCGGAGTCGAAGCTTGTTGGAGACGACGGGGTAGTGCCGCTCCTCTTCTTCTCCGGGCTTTTGGGCTTGATCGGAGTCGAAGCTTGTTGGAGACGACGGGGTAGTGCCGCTCCTCTTCTTCTCCGGGCTTTTGTGCTTGATCGGAGTCGAAGCTTGTTGGAGACGACGGGGTAGTGCCGCTCCTCTTCTTCTCCGGCCTTTGCTTCTGGCGTCTTCGGAGTCAAAGGGTTCTTCTTCTCCGAGCTTTCTTCTTCGTGCACGGAGTCGAAGGGATGATCTTCGTGTGCAAGGGTCTTCACATTGATGAGGACTTTCAGTAAGCCGATCCCTCGGGACAGGCTTGACTGTGCCTCGTGAAGCCTTGGGTCGATGAAGAAGCGTCTCCTCTTCTGCAGAGCTCTGGCGTTTCGTCTTCAATTTCCCGACCATTTTTTCCTTCCCCCACCCCCTCTATTTATAGGCAAAGAGGTGGGGAGAGAGATATGGGAACTTTTTAATTTTAAATCCCTTTTGTATCTCTCTCATAATTACCCGGATTTTATTCATCCATTGATGAAGGGAATAACATTTAGTTGTTTTCCTTTTCTGGCGGGTGCAATTATGGCTGGATTTTGCGCACGAAATCGATGGCGATCGGGCGCTTCGTCTTGTGCGTCGGATCGAGGGATCGGCGCAGATCCGCGTGTGTGCAGACGTCGTACGCTACCTCCCCCCGCGCATGGCGGTATTTCTTTCCTTTTCTTTCTTTTCTTTCCTTTTCTTTTCTTTCCTTTTTCTTTTCTTTCCTTTCTTTTCTTTCCTTTTTCTTTTCTTTCTTTTCTTTTCTTTCCTTTTCTTCCCTTTCCTTGCAGGGCCGGCCGGCCCCCCATGGGGTTCGGGTCCTACTAGGGCCGGCCCCATGTGGCTCGGGTCCTAGTAGGGGCCGGCCCCATGGGGTTCGGACCCTAGTAGGGGCCGGCCCCCCTTGACGCATGGGGTCCGCTCCTCTTTGCTTGGTGCGAGTCAGGTCCGGGTCTGCATCGGTGCGCGCGAGTCGGGTCCGCGTGTCGGGTTTGCATCCGCGTCGGTGCGCGCGAGTCAGGTCCGCGTGTCGGGTTTGCATCCGCGTCGGCACACGTAAGTCGGGTTCGGGTCCGACGAAATTCGTGTGTCTACAAATGCCCCCTCAAGGACGAGTGTGTCGATGAGAACGTGTCGGGTTTGGACGCGTAAGAATCGTAGAGCACTTGTCCTTGATTTCTTTCTTGGATGGGCCTGGTGGCTTATTTAAGAGCCCCTACCCCTTTCATCTTGTGCCTTTTTTTTTTTTTTTTTTTTTTTTTTTTGCGAAAGGCTGGAGCTTGGAGACCGCAGTCGAAACAGTGCTGCCTGGGATTGCACGCAACTTGCTCCGTCTTCCTAGTTGTCGGCTCTTTCATCGGCGGCGGCGGCTCCTGCTTGCGGAGAAGACCCTCGCTAGGGTTTCGATCATCTTCCTCGTTGCGGACTTCTTTTGCTCCGAAGTTTGCAAGGACGTCAAAGGTGGCCGTTGCACGGAGTTCGAGACTGGCGCGAGGGTGACTGGAGTGCGATGACGGCGACGGTGCATCTCGGCGGAGGACTGTCGCCCCTCCCTCGGTGTGGGAGCGCAATGACGAGGCCGATTGTCGACGGCGACCGTTGCACGATGTCCGAAGGCGACTTAGGAGAGACGGGAGCGTGAAGACGAAGGCAACATGTCTCGACGTAGTCCCATGGCGGCGCGCGGGTGACGAAGGCGCGAAGATGAAGGCGATGCACCCCGGCGGAGTGTTGGCGATGGTGACGCACCTCGGCGCGATGAGGAGGAGGTGGAGCCATTGCAAGCGAGGCGAAGCTCCCCTTTCCTTTTTTTTTTTTTTTTTTTTTTTTTTTTTTTTTTTTTTGTGTGCGCGGAGTACAGCAGTAGCGGCGGTGGCTAGCTACGGCGCGCGCGAAGACCGGGGTGCCGCGGCGGTGGTGGCTCGCGGAGGCAGCAGCGGCAGGCGATGGCCGAGCGGCGCGCGGGCTGCGGTGCGGGTGCCAGTGGCTCGCGGAGCCTTCTTTTTCTTTCCTACCTTTTCCTTCTTTTTCTTTCTTTTTTTCTTTCTTTTTCTTTTCTTTTCTTTTCTTTTCTTTTTTTTTCTTTCCTTTTCTTTTTCTTTCTTTTCTTTCTTTCTTTCCTTTTCTTTTCTTTCCTTTCTTTTCTTTCTTTCTTCTCCTTCTTCTGGTTCTGGTATGGTACGCGGAGGCAGCAGCGGCAGTGGCGGCGCGGGCAGCGGCGGCACGGGCGGCGGCGGGCGCGCGGTGGCCGGGGCTGGGTGGCCAGGCGCGGGGGCGGCGCACGGGCGCAGGTGGCAGGCGGGCGCAACGGTGGCCGGGGCTGGGTGGTCAGGCGCACGGGGAAGCGGAGGCCAGGTGGTTGGCTGCGGCGCAGGCGGGTGGTCACGCGCGGGGCTGCGGCGCAGGCGATGGCTGGTGGCGGTGCGCGCGGAGCCGAGGCACGGGCGACGCTCGTGGGGATGCGCGCAAGCGGCATGCGGCGCTCGTGGAGTCCATCGCCGGGGCGCGGGCGGCGGTGGCCTGGCGCAGCGGAAGTCGGGGCCGGCGGCGGTGGCCTGGCGCAGCGGAAGTCGGGGCCGGCGGCGGTGGCCCCGAACGGGTCGGCTGCGGGCGCGGATCGGACGGTGGCGTCGCCGGTTCAGTCGGGCGCCCCGTCCAGATAGGAGAAGGAGGGGGGGCTGCGGGCCCCCCTCTTCTCTTTGCTGTTGGATGTAGATTGGGGGGGAGGTGTGCCCCCCCCTTTCTCTGGTTACACTCTCTTTTTTTTTTTTTTTTTTTTTTTTTTTTTTTTTGCCGGTCGGGTGCGAAGAACAATATCAGCGAGCGCGCATGGTGCGCAGGCCGTGCCGCACCTTCGCTCGGAGGCCAGCTGGTGCGGCATGGGGCCCGGAGACCGGGCGCGGACTCCAATGTGCGGGGCGCGGGCGCGGAGCGGCAAGGCGGTGTTAGGCTTGGAGACGAAGGCTTCTTCGATGCTTGGAGACCGTCGGCGGAAGAGTGCTGCTTGGGGTTGCACGAGACTTGCTCCGTCTTCCCGGTGTCGCCTCTTTCGTCGACGGCGGCGGCGATGGTGCGCGTCGCTTGAAGACGAAGGCTTCCGTCGGCTTGGAGACGAAGGCTTCTTCGATGCTTGGAGACCGTCGGCGGAAGAGTGCTGCCTGGGGTTGCACGAGACTTGCTCCGTCTTCCCGGTGTCGCCTCTTTCGTCGACGGCGGCGGCGAAGGTGCGCGGAGCTTGAAGACGAAGGCTTCCGTCGGCTTGGAGACGAAGGCTTCTTCGATGCTTGGAGACCGTTGGCGGAAGAGTGCTGCCTGGGGTTGCACGAGACTTGCTCCGTCTTCCTGGTGTCGCCTCTTTCGTCGACGGCGGTGGCGATGGTGCGCGGCGCTCGAAGACGAAGGCTTCCGTCGGCTTGGAGACGAAGGCTTCTTTGATGGTTCGGAGACGCAGGCTTCTTCGATGCTTGGAGACCGTCGGCAGAAGAGTGCTGCCTGGGGTTGCACGAGACTTGCTCCGTCTTCCCGGTGTCGCCTCTTTCGTCGACGGCGGCGGCGAAGGTGCGCGGAGCTTGAAGACGAAGGATTCTTCGACGGCTCGTGAAGACGAAAGCTTCAGTCTTGGCGGCGAAGCATTCTTCGGCGGCTTGGAGCCGAAAGATTCTTCAGCGGAGTGTTATCGTCTTCTTGGTGCGGGAGCATAATGACAACGGCACGGCAAAAAGACGAAGCCGAGTGTGGTGGCAATCGCCTGGCGCGAGGATGAGTCGGAGGCGTTGAAGGCCAGGGAAGGTGGCTCCCTCCTTTTTTTTTTTTTTTTTTTTTTTTTTTTTTTCGGAATTGACTTTACCTCTCGATCGGTCTTGCACTTTTCATATCCTTGCAAGATTCGTCCCCCTGAGTACATTCCGAGGGCTGGCTAGATTATTGATGAGGTCACCCGCGGGTTTAGAGTTACTAGCGAGGTTGCACCTTTCTGGTAGCAATGTCAGCTTGAAGCACACCGAGATGGGCGTTCTGAAGAGGATGACGAGGCCACGAGCATCAATCAAGGAGTAGACTGCTTTGGTTGTCTTTTGTTTGTCGATCTTGACCTTGATGACAGCTCCAGTGGTTCTTTTGGCTTTGTGGAGGTCACGAAGGCTGCGGTTGTTGTTTATGCGTCCGCCATTCTTCGGGTTGCTGCTTTTGACTTCAGTGGTAGTTTCCATCCTTCAGGTTGGCCTGAGTCTTTGCATGAGCCCGGTGGATTTCAAGGCAACGACCCTTTTTCTGCGGAGCAGATGCGCACCTTCTTTGGAGGGTGGCGAGCTTCATTGCTTACGACGGTCTTCGCTGGAGAACGCTTCCTTGGGCTTAGCTGCGACTGAGGGGGAGAGACGTCAAGCATCGCTTCAGAAGCTGGAGAATGCCCGAGCAACCAAGAAGACTTATGGAGCAGAGTTTGTGAAGCAGTGGAAAGCTGGCGACGCATCGAGAGTTGACTGCTTCCCTACCCTTGGAATTGCAGCGCGTGTAAGTTGTTGGGAGCGAGCCACTTTGGCGCCTTAGGGACTTCGACTTGCCATACTCGTGCGTCGCTTTAGAAGCTGGAGTTCCTTTTGGGGAAAGCTCGAGCGACCGAGAAGATGTCTGGAGCAGAGCTTGCGAAGCAGCGTGCATAGCTGGCGACGCGTCGGAAGCTGACGGTTTTTCTACCTCTGGAGTTGCAGCACGTGTAAGCTGCGGAGGGCGAGCCACTTCGGCGCCTTAAGGACTTCGACTTGCTACTCGTGCGTCGCTTTAGAAGCTGGAGTTCCTTTTGGGGAAAGCTCGAGCGACCGAAAAGACGTCTAGAGCAGAGCTTACGAAGCGGCGTGAAGAGCTGATGAAGTGCCGAGAGCTGGTGGAGCAATCGAGAAGGCTTCCAAGGCGGACTATGCGAAGTAGTGTGCATAGCTGGCGATGCGTCAGAAGTTCACGACTTCTCTATCCTGGGAGTTGCAGCACGTGTAGGCCGCGGGAGGCGAGCTGCTTCAGCGCCTCCGAGACTTTGACTTTCTTATCATCTTTTGGTTTGCTGACTGGACTTGTGGATTATGCACTCACTTGCCTCTGGACTGGCCTCCTGGGACGACGTTGGGATGTTTCCTTTTTTTTTTTTTTTTTTTTTCTGTCTGGACTGAACCTTTGTAGGTTGCCTACGTACCCTACTGAGAGGGATCAAGTCGCACGTAGTTCGTTTATTCACTTTTTTTTTTTTTTTTTTTTTTTTTTTTTTTTTTTTGGGCAAGGGGGGTAACCTTGCGTTAGGCAAAGTACCTTTTGAGGGACTTGCCACTGGTAGGCAGAGTCGCCACTGGTTCGCAGCTGTCGCCCACCTTCTTCGCTTCACTATAGTTGGAAGTGAAGATCTTCTTGACTGGAGTTTTGATGATTGCTGGAGTTTGACTGGAGTCGATGCCCCGGCAATTTGGAAGGATTCGTTCACCGCTTTTGCAGAGACGAGCTTGAGTCTTTGTCAGGCGATGTGGTATTGCAGTTGAGGGTAGTGATCCCATGCGTGCCATGCTTTCTTTGCTGCGGCTGGATTTGAACATTGACTTGGTGGAGTTTTGCCCCCGAGTGTTTTCTGACTTGATTGCAAGTTGCTCAGAGCTGGTGCGCTCGGAAGACTCGGTTGAGCTCGAGATGTGCAACAGACCACGTAACGGTAGTGTCATCTCTTGCAACGTGCTGAAGTTGGCCCCGAAGAATGATAACGCTGGTTCCTTTGCTGGAGGGGAAGGCGATCGTCCTGGTTTGCGAAGCCATTGAGGTACGAGCCGCAGGACTGAAGCAACTTGAACAGGCAACGGAATGCATCGCATCGAGCTTGATTTGAAGTTGATGTGAATTTTCCGTCTTGATGCTGGCGCTTCTTTGTCTTTGTGTGCTGTCTGGATGGAGGATGTCGCTGGTTTTGCAAGTTGAGAGTTCTTGTCCATCGCAGCTGCTTTGACTCCCTGAGCTCGTAGAGGTTTTGCTGGATGAGCTTCTGCAACGGGATCTTTCACTTGGTAAAACTCGGCGTCAGCAAGGTGTGCTTTAGCCTTGTTGAACAGCTTGCCGTTGGCAGCGATGCTTCTCCCCATGCCTTTTATGTTGGAGTCGCTTTCTTCATTGTATTTCCGGAGCACTCGGTGAACTTCCATCACGTAGCAGCAGACCTTGAAGTCTTGATCAGCTTCAAGGAAGCGATTGGGAAAGAACTCCTGGAGTGTTGCCGGCTCTAGGAAGCTTTGCTGGAGGAAATTTTTCAGATTTGCTGGTGGTACTTTGGACGTCTTTTTTCCTGGAGCATCATTCTTTTCCTTGAAGGACTTTCTTCTGGGGAATTTTCTTCTTGCCCGGTCTTTAGCCAGACGTGCTATCCTGTAGCTTGATCGTCGTGACCTTCTCCTTCGAGGCGCCATAGCCCGTGTGTTTTCTTCAGTAAGATCTTCTTTGCCAAGATGAAGAACTGGTGCTGCGACTGAAGGCTCTTCTTTGATCGGAAGGACTTGCTCTTCTAGAGACTGTACCGATTCATCTTTTGATCCCCAGCCAGTTGGCTTGATTTCTTCATTTGGAATCGAAGGAGGCCTGGAGTAGAGGACATAATAGTCAATTTTGCCCGATGGTTGGCCTAGCAGGTTGACTTCGGGGCTTCTTTGTTCGTCTCTAGCTTTGAGCAGGTGCCGGGACGTAGCTTCGTTTGGAAGAGGGAGTGCTTGCATGAGAGACGGTTGCCCCCAAGACAATAAGGATTTGGCTCTAGGCACTGAAGAAGTATGCCGTTGTCGTCTTCTTGGACTGCCCCCTTTCTTTGAGTCATCAACGGTGGACTGCCCCCCTTCTGCGAGGACCGACGGGGCATCTTGCAATTCGTCGTCCGAAGTAGAAGTGTCACCGTTGCCGGGATCCGTAATGGAGATATGATGGACGGTAGCCATGGGTGGGTGGGTGGGTGTTGAAACGAAGTCCTCGATTGGCATCCCCAGACGATCGAATGCCGACTTCTTTTTTGATTGTTTGACTGGCCCGAGCCTCTCGAACACGGATGTGCGTTTTCGATTAGACCAGTCTTTACCACCTCTGGTTTGCTTCCGGAACAAGGCTTGGCCTCGAACCCGTCGTCGTCTTCTCTTGCTGTCTGGATGGCTGAGGTAGGTAGAGAGTGCATCGGAGATTGTCGATCCTTCAGCTGCTTCATCTACCATCCTCGCCTCGATGTAGTTCGAGGTGAAGGTCTTCTTTGTTGCGGTTCTGATGACCAATGGATCTTGATTGGAGCCGATGCCTCGGCGGTTCGGGGGAATTTGCTCTCCGTTTTGAAACAGCCGAGTTTGAGTTCTCGTCATCCCATGTAGAGTTGCTGCTGGTGGGAGTGTGCCCATGGCGCTTTCCTCGTTGTAGCCAGCTCTAAACAGCAACTTGGCAGCGTTTTGCCCCCAACTCCCTTTCGGCTTGAATCCGAGTTGCTCGAGGTCTGCTGATTCGACGGGTCTGCTTGGGTTCGGAGCTTCTGTCAGGCTAGGTAGTGGCATCGTCATTCCTTGCAGAGTGATGACATTGGCCTGAGATAGCGTCGGGGCCATCTTCCTCGTCGGAGTAGAAGGCGATCGCTCGGATTTACGGAGCCACTGAGGCGCGAGACGCAGGATAGGCACCGTTTGGATTGGCAACGGGGTATGTTGCGTTGCTCTTGGCTCGAAGCTGATGCGCATCCTTTGCCTAGGTTTCGGCGTTCCTTGGATCTTGAGTCTTGCCTCATCAGAGGGTGGCACCGAATTTGCGGGAAGTGGAGTCTTGTCCTGCTTCACTTCTTCAATCTTTTGAGCTCGAGGAGCTTTAGCTGGAAGAACTTCCGCGACCAGGCCCTTTGCTTGGTAGAATTTAGCGTCGGCCAGGTGTGCCTCGGCCTCGTTGAATGGCTTGTCGTCCGCAACTATGCACCTCTCCACGCCTTCTTCGTAGTACTTGAGGCACTGGTGCCAGGTGGATACCACGACGCCGTTCTCGTGCAGCCATGGTCTTCCTAACAGGAGACGATATGATGTCTGGCAGTCGATGATGTGGAAGAGGACCGTTGTATCCAGCGGGCCGATTGACAGCTTCAGGCGAATGATTCCAACGGTGGACTGCCCGCCCTGGTTGAAGCCTTGAATGACCAACTGACTCGGCGAGAGCTGGTCGTTGGTGATGCCGAGTTGGCGCATCGTCTGGATGGGCATGATGTTGACGGCGGAGCCGCAGTCCAACAGGATTCGGTTCACTGGCTTCTCCTTGATGTATCCCGAGACGTAAAGAGGCCGGTTGTGCAATCGCGTCCCGAGTTGCAGGTCCTCGTCCGAAAAGGTTATCGTTGCGTCACACGAGGCTGCAGCCTTGCGCTTCTGGTCGCCCTTCCTCTTCCTGCTGTAGCTATCCGGATCGGCCAAGGCCGCAGCCATTGCCAGGCGAGCCTTCTTCGGGAGATGCAAAGCTTCTACAAGCGGCATGTGCAGTATTGCTTCGTCTTGAGAGGCTGTGCCCCCTTTGTCGGAATCGTCTCCCTCATCGGTGGAGTCGCCTTCTTCAGAAGCTTCGCTTTCATTATTTCCTTCCGTCGCCTCATGGACTTCGACCATGCAACAAGATACCTTGATGTGTTGGTCCGCTAGGGGGAAGTGATCCGGGAAGAACTCTTGCAAAGTTGTCGGCTCTGGAAGACTCTGCTGAAGGATGTCGTCTCGGCTTGCTGGCGGCACTTTGAACGCCTTCCTCCCCGGAGCCTTGCTTTTCTTCTTGTAGGTCTTCCGCTTGGTGAATCCCCTCATCATACGGTCTTGTTTGAGCTTCTTTTCTTGCCATGGCTTTCGTCGCCGCGGTAACATGACCCATGCTTCTTCGTCAGTGGATTCCCCTTCGCTGGGATGATGGTCGACAGCAGCAACTGGTTTCTTTGATGATACTTGTTCTTCCGGAGGCTCTACTGGCTCGTCTTCCGATCCCCAGCCGGTGGGCTTGATTTCGTTGATCGAAACGGACGGAGGCCTTGAGTAGAGGACGTAATAGTCGAACTTCCCCGAAGGCTGGCCCAGCAGACCGACTTCCGGATCTCCTTGCTCGTATCTCCTTTGGAGCGCTCGTTGGGATGTATCATTGCTTGGAAGAGGTGCTGGCGTGAGTGATGATTGCCCCCAGGGCAGCGGTGTTTCCTCCTCGGTGAGCGCAGGAGTACGTTGACGTCGCTTCGAGACTTTCGGCCGGGAAGTTGACTTAGCGATTGGAGCTTGCCGGTTGATGCGCAGTTTGGGCATGCTTCGTAGGGCAGCGACGAGTACTGGCGAGAAGGAGCCGAAGGTGATGGACGTCATGTTGGCCGTAGCAACCTCCCCGGAGTCGATCTCTATCTTCCCTTGCTTAGCGAGCGCCATGATTCTTTCCTTGAAGACGAAGCATCTTTCGATGGGATGACTCACCACCCGGTGGTATTTGCAGAAGAGAGGGTCGTCGACGCGATGCATCTGCTCGGGCCTCTTCGAAGGAGGGAGCTCTATCATCTTCTCTTGCAGCAGCTGGTCGAACATGGAGGAGACTTCCGAGTCTGGGAAAGGGTATTCTTTGGCTTCGAGCTCCTCGAGAGTCATCCTTTGTCTTGGCGGCGGAGGCGGTGGTATGGCGACTCCTTTCTTCTGATCTGGCTTGCCACCGATCTTGAGCGGCTTGGAGGTTGAAGCGACGTCAGCAACATTGACTTGCTTTAGTTTCGTTGCCGGTGGCTTGTCCTTCTTTTCTATCTTCAAAAAGTCCTTGTTCTTCGAGTCCCCGCGGTTTGCTAGGCTGAGTTCCATGTCATGAGCCCGAGTTGCGAGTTCTTCGAAAGACCGAGGCTTGATACCTTTGAGGATGTAAAGCAGACCCCAGTGCATGCCTTGGGTGCACATCTCGATGGCCGAGTCTTCAGACAAGCGGTCTCGTGAATTCAGCGCGAGGTTCCTCCACCTGTCGATGTAGTCGATCACTGGCTCGTCTTTCCTTTGCTTGACGGCGGTGAGTTCGGTCATACTGACTGTACGTCTGGTGCTGTAGAAGCGATTGAGGAACTCCCTTTCCATTTGGTCCCAGCTGTCGATGGTCCCTGCAGGAAGATCAACGTACCAGTCGAACGCGTTGCCTTTGAGGGTGCGGACGAATTGCTTCACCATCTCGTCGCCATATGTGCCGGCATTATTGCAGGTCTCGATGAAGTGGGCGACGTGCTGTCTTGGATTTCCCTTTCCGTCGAAGTGCTGAAACTTTGGCGGCTGGAATCCGACCGGGAAGCGTAGCTGTTGGATCCTCGTGGTGTAGGGCTTCGAGTATGCCGCCGTGATCGGAGGAAGGCCACTGCCGTGAGAACGCATCATGTCGGCTATCAACGCTTGGACTTGCTGAGCATTCATCGTTGTCGTTGCCGGAGGTTGAGTGGCCACCGAGGTTGGCGCTGGGGAGACGACTTCCAATGGGACAGGAGCCGAGGAGAGTGCTGGAGTAGCTGCTTGAACCGTCGCAGCAACTTCTGCAGGAACGGGAGTTGAAGGCGAAACTGGAGCGGCTACTGGAGAAGCGACGGGTTGGCTAACCGCTGCAGCGTCCTTTGCGCTTAGCTTTTGGAGCAGAGTATTGATGTGACGATCCTTCTCCTCCATCAGCCGAGTAATTTGCGCCATATGCTCGCTCATCTGCATGACTTGGAGCTGAAGAGCGGACGGAGGGTGGTGACGGAGAACGTCTCGGTGTTGCATGTTCGCATCCTCGCCGTCATCATCGGAAACGTAGTTACGCCGACTTGCTTCTGGCTGATGATTGATGTTTGCCCCCTGCAGAGGAGGTGCAACGTCTGCTGGAGAACCCGAACGGGTTCGGGGTTGGGGCTGGTCCTCCCCAAACTTCTGGACATGGGCTCCAGGATCGAGGCTCGTTTCTTCATGCACCAGGGCCTCGTCGGCGCTTTGGCGAGCATCTTCGGTAGTAGCTTCTGGCACGAAGACGTCCGCAAGAGTCCGAGTACGCCGAGTGTAGACGCGCACCATTGGAGGAGCATCACCCTCCGGATTTACTGGATCACCGTGTCGGAGTAGAGGAGACTCGGCGATTGGTGAGAGGCTTGGAGCAAACGCATCGTTGTTTGTTCCGGCCATTGCAAACTTCAAGCAGCTTCTTCAACCGTACGGATGAAAGGAGAAGATGTCCCACCGGGCGTGCCAGAAATCTGTGGACGCGGAAAAAAGCGCGGGTCGTCTTTATTGCGAATCACACGAGATTACAATTGTGGCCGGGACCCGGGTTGCTCGGGTGTAGCGAGTCCGGGTTGCGGCGAGTTTTGATCAGGGGATTGTGGGAAAGATCTTCTGGGGGATCCCTTTGATCCGCGTCTCCACGTGGTGTTCGTGCGAGAGCTCTGAAGGGGCTGCCCAGGACAGGGGTTTTACAGGGAGAGGGTTTTGGAGAGGCTAAGGAATGTCCACCGTTGCTTTGTCCCTTCCGTGCTTCGCGCTTTCTCGGCTAGGGGGTTTTCGGCTTCGTTCCTCGGTCTTCGCGTCTTCCTCGTTCCTTGCTTGACCTCGGCGTCCTTGATCGTCGGTTCGCGGCGTCGATCTAGCTTTTGGCGTTGGCTTTGGCTTTTTGGCTTTGGCTTTGCTCCGGCGTGGCTCTGGCTTTTGCTTTGCTTCGGCGCTTGCACTTGGACGTAGCTGGGAGAGACTTGCGATGCTGTCGTTCTTCCGGACTTCGCGTCGTATCGGCTAGAACGTGCGGTGCTTTTGCTCGTGGCCGGCGTAGTCGCTTGGCTTTGGCACTTGCGTTGCTTTGGCGCGGGCTTTACTGGGGCTTTGCTTTGGCTTCTTGCGTTGGCTTTAGCTTTGGCGTCAACTCGATCTTCTTCTTCGAACGACGTGGGCTACTTCTCCGGTGCTTCGACGGTTTACGTATCGACTGGACTTCTCTTCTTCTCCGGGCTTCTTTGGCGTGATCGGAGTCGAAGAATGCTTTCGGAGATGGTGGGGGTAGCACCGATCTCCGTGCGACGGTTGTGGCGTCGGCTTTTGTTGATGAAGACGACGAGGGTAGTGACGGTCTCCGTGCGACGGTTGTAGCGTCGGCTTTTGTTGATGAAGACGACGAGGGTAGCGACGGTCTCCGTGCGACGGTTGTAGCGTCGACTTTTGTTGATGAAGACGACGGGGTAGCGACGCTTCAGACGATCTGCTCCAGGCTTTCTTCTTCGTGGATGGGGCAGGCGTTAGTCGAAGACGACGGGGTGATGACGCTTCGCTTCTCTCCTCCGGGCTTTTGGGCTTGATCGGAGTCGAAGCTTGTTGGAGACGACGGGGTAGTGCCGCTCCTCTTCTTCTCCGGCCTTTGCTTCTGGCGTCTTCGGAGTCGAAGCTTGTTGGAGACGACGGGGTAGTGCCGCTCCTCTTCTTCTCCGGCCTTTGCTTCTGGCGTCTTCGGAGTCGAAGGGTTCTTCTTCTCCGAGCTTTCTTCTTCGTGCACGGAGTCGAAGGCTTGTTGGAGACGACGGGGTAGTGCCGCTCTTCTTCTTCTCCGGGCTTTTGGGCTTGATCGGAGTCGAAGCTTGTTGGAGACGACGGGGTAGTGCCGCTCCTCTTCTTCTCCGGGCTTTTGGGCTTGATCGGAGTCGAAGCTTGTTGGAGACGACGGGGTAGTGCCGCTCCTCTTCTTCTCCGGGCTTTTGGGCTTGATCGGAGTCGAAGCTTGTTGGAGACGACGGGGTAGTGCCGCTCCTCTTCTTCTCCGGCCTTTGCTTCTGGCGTCTTCGGAGTCGAAGCTTGTTGGAGACGACGGGGTAGTGCCGCTCCTCTTCTTCTCCGGCCTTTGCTTCTGGCGTCTTCGGAGTCGAAGGGTTCTTCTTCTCCGAGCTTTCTTCTTCGTGCACGGAGTCGAAGGCTTGTTGGAGACGACGGGGTAGTGCCGCTCTTCTTCTTCTCCGGGCTTTTGGGCTTGATCGGAGTCGAAGCTTGTTGGAGACGACGGGGTAGTGCCGCTCCTCTTCTTCTCCGGGCTTTTGGGCTTGATCGGAGTCGAAGCTTGTTGGAGACGACGGGGTAGTGCCGCTCCTCTTCTTCTCCGGGCTTTTGGGCTTGATCGGAGTCGAAGCTTGTTGGAGACGACGGGGTAGTGCCGCTCCTCTTCTTCTCCGGGCTTTTGTGCTTGATCGGAGTCGAAGCTTGTTGGAGACGACGGGGTAGTGCCGCTCCTCTTCTTCTCCGGCCTTTGCTTCTGGCGTCTTCGGAGTCAAAGGGTTCTTCTTCTCCGAGCTTTCTTCTTCGTGCACGGAGTCGAAGGGATGATCTTCGTGTGCAAGGGTCTTCACATTGATGAGGACTTTCAGTAAGCCGATCCCTCGGGACAGGCTTGACTGTGCCTCGTGAAGCCTTGGGTCGATGAAGAAGCGTCTCCTCTTCTGCAGAGCTCTGGCGTTTCGTCTTCAATTTCCCGACCATTTTTTCCTTCCCCCACCCCCTCTATTTATAGGCAAAGAGGTGGGGAGAGAGATATGGGAACTTTTTAATTTTAAATCCCTTTTGTATCTCTCTCATAATTACCCGGATTTTATTCATCCATTGATGAAGGGAATAACATTTAGTTGTTTTCCTTTTCTGGCGGGTGCAATTATGGCTGGATTTTGCGCACGAAATCGATGGCGATCGGGCGCTTCGTCTTGTGCGTCGGATCGAGGGATCGGCGCAGATCCGCGTGTGTGCAGACGTCGTACGCTACCTCCCCCCGCGCATGGCGGTATTTCTTTCCTTTTCTTTCTTTTCTTTCCTTTTCTTTTCTTTCCTTTTTCTTTTCTTTCCTTTCTTTTCTTTCCTTTTTCTTTTCTTTCTTTTCTTTTCTTTCCTTTTCTTCCCTTTCCTTGCAGGGCCGGCCGGCCCCCCATGGGGTTCGGGTCCTACTAGGGCCGGCCCCATGTGGCTCGCGTCCTAGTAGGGGCCGGCCCCATGGGGTTCGGACCCTAGTAGGGGCCGGCCCCCCTTGACGCATGGGGTCCGCTCCTCTTTGCTTGGTGCGAGTCAGGTCCGGGTCTGCATCGGTGCGCGCGAGTCGGGTCCGCGTGTCGGGTTTGCATCCGCGTCGGTGCGCGCGAGTCAGGTCCGCGTGTCGGGTTTGCATCCGCGTCAGCACACGTAAGTCGGGTTCGGGTCCGACGAAATTCGTGTGTCTACAATCATCCTCACAAAAAATCAGCAAATTCGGAAACCTCTATCCAACGATTATGGCGAGTTGTAAGTGGGAGGTAAATTTACCTCCCATTTTGGGTTGTCAACGGATCCCACCCCTATATATATATATATATATATATATATATATATATATATATATATATATATATATATATATATATATATATATATATATATATATAGGGGCATGCTATGTTGCGGCATGTGGTAAGTGCGGCACTATAGCATTTCTCTCTCTCTCTCTCTCTCTCTATATATATATATATATATATATATATATATATATGTATATATATATATATATATATATATATATATGAGGGTAGGAGAGTATTGTTCTCACTCTCTCTCCCCTTCCTGATCTCTCAGCACTCTCGTGTCTCTTGTTCCTCTTTTTTCTCATCTACGTCATAGCCCTCCCGACCACCAGTCGTCGCCAGAGAGCAGGTCGCCGCGTAGCCGACCCGCAAAGGCACCGGAACACCGACTTTCTCCTCTTCTTCCCCGAACTCGACCACCTCCTTTCTTCTTCTTTGTCACGTCCGGTGACACTATCCGGCAATCCCCACCAGTCGGTAGGTCCTCTCCCCTACTACACCTCCGACTTCCACCTCGGCAATACCCGCAACATCTCATCTCCTTTGGCTCTGGTCACCCAAGCCACCCATCCTACACTTCCCTCCACCCTTCCTCCCTCTTCCAACCTACACCTCATCTCCCTTTCTTCTCCCCTCCTCCCTCCACTCTCGTCCCCACTTCCCCTCTTCCTCTCTCTCTCTTCTCCAATCCCAACCACGTCTTGTACCACTCCTCTCCTTCCTCTCTCACCGCACTCCCACTCTTACATTTTCTCCCAACTTACCCTCTCACATCCTCCCTCCATCTCCTCTACCTCTTCTCCTCCCGATCTCTATCTCACCTTCCTCCTCTGTCATGACCCCCTCACCATCTTCGGCATCCTCCACTGCAGCCCCTCCACCCACTCTCCTCATCCTCCACCTGCCATCTCCAACCTCCCCCTCTTCTCCTTTAGTCCAGGCCATCACAACCCTCCTCCACTCAAACTATCATGGACACCCACTCCTACCCCTCTCACTTCTCACTCCAGTCCCACCTCAAGCTCCTCCCTCCACTTCCTCTTCCTCCTCTCCCACCTCTGGCGTACCTACACACCACCTCCTTTTTCTCCCTCATGCGCTCTCTCCTGCTCTCACACTCTCTCTCTCTCTCTCTCTCTCTCTCTCTCTCTCTCTCTCTCTCTCTCTCTCTCTCCCTAGGGCTGTTAATGGGCCTTGGCCGGGCCTAGTTTGGATCGGCTATGGACATGCTAGCTTTGGGCATCGAGCCGGGCTGAGCTACAATATTAAAGCCCATTTTTATTTGGGGCGGGCTCGAGCAACATTAAATAGGCCCGAAGCCAGGCCCGAAACCCAAATATGAGGCCCGATTACAGCCCGGCCTGAAGCCCGTGCATGTAAATATATTATGGACCGAAATCTCATTCAATCGTTTCATTATTCCTTTCATAGTAAGTTATTAACAACATATCCTTTCATTATTCCTTTTATAGTAACTGCCTAACTGGTACCTTTAAATCCTCTCTGTGATCCCGTAGGAAGTGGGGATTCAAAACTCAAACCTTCTAACAAAACAAAAAAAAAAATTTCAAAACCCTAGGGCCTATAAGTCTATAAAGCTATCAAGCAGCCTATCAGCTAACCCTAATGCTTATAAGACTATCAAGTATTAGCCTCCCATTTGAAAGAATGAGAGAGAGAAACTATAAAACTCACAATCAACCACCCCTTTGAAAAAGCATCGTCCAGTCCAGACTCCAGAATGATATGAATTAGTGTTTTTAAAGACATCTAAATCAGGCTAGGTTCGGGCTTGGGCTTGGGCTTGGGCTTGGGCCTGGGCATCAAGTTCGGACTGGGCTTATTAGGACCCGGTCCAATCCAGAATACTTATTGTTTAAGCCTTAGAGGTTTAAAAAATATAATCTAAATCGGGTTAGGTTCGGGTTGGGCTTGGACCTAGGCATCAACTTCCAAGTTCAGGTCGGGCTTGGGCCTAGCACGCAATTTTAAAACCGAGTTTGGGCCAGGCTTGGGCATGTCCAATATGACTTGGGTCGAGCCTAGGCTAGTAGTGGCCCAACCCGCGCCCGGCCCATTAACATCCCTATCTCTCTCCCCTTCTCTTTCTCTATTGTCATTCTCTCTCTCTCTCTCTCTCTCTCTCTCTCTCTCTCTCTCTCTCTCTCTCTCTCTCTCTCTCTCTCTCCCACCACACATGTTCTCCCTCTCTTATGTTCCTCTCTCTCTCTGCCACATCGTCAATTTCTCACTCCCGCTCTCCTAATCAATTTAGAGAGGTATGGAAAGCCTATGGTGCACCCTGATGGCCAATTGCCGGACTAATTCTTGCAAATAGACTTTAATTCACTCTCTGGTTAATTCTCTATTAGAACTATACTCAAAGATTGCTAGAGAAGGTCTCTCCTTTTCATAGAATGACCATGAATGTATAAAGTTCCCTAATTACATTAACCGAATTAATGTGATTGATTGCTTGCCAAAACAATGGTAGCAATCAGTGGATTAATTCAAATGCCTGAAATAAAGTTGCAGTAAAGTATTAGGCCGACGAAGCCAACAAAAATACTGTGAAGGAGAGGAATGCCAGGGAGACGCTGAAGACTCTCAGCAAAGGATATCTACATTCCCACATCAATGAAGAACGTAGCTTATAATTGAAGCTCGTGCTCACGAGCTATCTCATGTCATGTTAAACCATAACATACCAAGAGCGTACAATCAGAAATGGCCATTTATTTAGACTAGCAAAAAATCGGTAGTGCATGGTAGAAACACTATATAGGATCAGGTTTTCAAAAGAAAGAAAACAATTCATCATAAGTTTACCTTACTAATCACCTCATATACTTCTAACCAGTGTTTTAAGTATAATTATCACTATCGATATCGCCAAGTTACCCGGGGGAAAAATTGGGGATATATCGCTATTTATTGCCAAATATTGCTAAAAAATAGGGAAAAGAGGGCAAAATGAAGATTTTTTTGGAGGATTTTTCTATATATCCCTTTAGGATGTATAGATTGACCATTATGATTAATAACATACAAAAATAATCATTTACTCTAGGGGGCACTCAATTTAGGCTTCTATATATGAGTCTGTGAAGTGTGAACTGTCCGACACTGTCTATGAACTGTTAGAAACTTTGCAACAGTCAGTGAATTAAACAATCACAATAAGATTGCACACACTAGGAAGCATGACAAAACATATCAAAATCCATATGGTTCACAGTACATAAAAGCATATCACAAATTCGTAACTCATAAAACATAAGACATAATAAGCATAAAGTATCTCACAGACTGACAGTACATGACATAGCCTAATACTCTAAAAATGATTTAAGCAAAAAAAATTCAAATTTGGATAGCAAGTAGACTAGATGTGTAGTATTGACATATTAAAATTTCATTAGGGTTTATTGGGTTTAAATAGATGAAACCAATGAAAACCCATGAATCCCAATTAATTTCATGATAATCATGATAAATCAAATCAAACTTGATGCGATTCATGTTTATAATCTATTCTTCATGAAGATCTGCTTAAGAAATTTGAAAAATTAAAAATATATCTCAACTTAGAAGTTTGGAAGAAATCTCAAATCCATGAAAAGAGGCTTCAAATCAACCAAGAACAACAAATAGAGGGTTTGGCGATATATCAGCGATATTTGGCGATATATCAGTGATATTTTGCGATATTTGACGATATATCGGCGATATTTCGACTTTTTCCCAAAACAGGGGAATTTAGTCTGTTTTGATGTCAGAGCCTGGCCATATAGCGATATATCGCTATATATCATCGATATTTTAAACCATGCTTCTAACTAATACTACTTTTGGAGAGTAACAAATAATCAAATATAACAGGTTCATATTATTTCAAAGAAACAAAGTGACTACAACAGAAATTACACCTGGTGAAATTGATATCTTTAATCTCATACTAAAGATAGGATCTAAAGGAGGAAATACTAATTACTAGTTAGTTGATCATGGCCACAAAAACAATTCTTTGCAATACTAAAAAATTATACATTAGCCCTTGTTTGATAACACGTATGTGAAAATCCGAACGGATGGCTGTTTCCTTGAAACATGCACTGCAAATGACTGTTTCGATGAAATGTCATCTAAACCTCGCGCTCCAATAGGATTTTCCATGATTTTGATGAAAAGTGGGTCCGCACGAAACCGCTTCAACGTTATCAAACATACAAAATTTGTTAAAATGCTGAAACACAGGTCCGCAGATCCCATTTCAGCGTTATCAAACAAGGGCTTAGTTTCACTAAGTTTACCAATAGTAAGACGAAGAAAGTACAAGTGTTAAATCTCTAGGTTTTTTATTCGCTGTGAAAATTTTGAGGCATGTGGAGGAAACAAGCTTCTAGTAGCAAACTGGGGCTAAGCGCAGTGGCTGCTCCTCCCCCAGTTGGAGTTCCTACATTCAAATAATATGAGGTGCTCCAACTATGGAATAAGTGTTTCATATCTCCCAAACCTAGGGGGTGAGCAGGTGGGGATTGGAAAATCCAAGTATTGCATCGTCTCATGCATGTATGATAAAATAATAATAATAATAATAATAGAAAAAATATAGAAGAAGTGCATCAACCGCATGCTAGGAAAAGGCAATAAATTAACGCCAGACATAATAAGATTAATAGGCAACAGTGATGACTAAATGGTCATAGCAGTAAGACATGCACCTAATAAAGAAGAGAAATGCTATTCAGCCTGAAGGTGTTCCCGATTTCGCCGGCCCAATTGACATGGCAGCGTGCAACTGGTGGCTGAAACCCACTAACGACATTTAAGCCTTTTACACCACCAGTTGCACGCTGCCACGTCAATCAGGCTGAGCGAAATCGGGAAAACCTTCGGGCTGAATAGCATTGCTCAATAAAGAATCATATAGGAGAGAGAGAGAGAGAGAGAGAGAGAGAGAGAGAGCATTGTGAACCTAACGTAAACGAAAAATATATACAAGCAAGACATGCATCTTACTAAGAGCGTTATATACAAGTTCCAGGGGCAGAGAGAGAGAGAGAGAGAGGAGTATAAATTTTTTAGAAATTAATACATTCAGCACGTCAAATAAATACACTCAGCCCATCATAAAGAATAATATATAAGTTCCAGAGAGAGAAAGAGCCATTGTGAATCAAACATAAAAGAAAATAATATACAAGCTAGACATCATCTTACTGAGAGAACTATATAGAAGTTCCCGGGGCAAAGAGAGAATGAGAGAGAGATTAAATTTTACAGAAATTAATACTTTCAGCACAGCAAATAAATACATTCAGCACATCGAACATATTAAATACAAAATAAATGTTGGATCATGTAAACCACCAGCTAACCATTAAAATTTTAGAATAGCTTAAGGTGAAAAAAAAATAGCAACATCTCAATAAGGTTAACATACCAACATGCCCAATAAAAACAACGTTTAAGTGTCGTTTTCTGTCATCTTTTTCATTCAGCTCATCAACTTCCTCCGGTGCAGCAATCTCTGTGTCTTTCACTGGATGGTCAAACAAGTAAAGATCAATAAAGAAAGAAGGAATACAGAATTGGAATCTAGGTAGAAGGGCCAGTAGAAAGAAGGGAAAAGCAAAAAAGCCTTAAAGGATAATGATGGAGAATAATCAGATGACAGGAGCGATGAAGTACAATGGAGATACATACGAGCAGGGTTAATTAAGCTGACCCAAATGGCTGTTTGAACTTACTGCTCACAATTATGACTAGAAATGCCACAAGGCCACATTCTTCAAGAATATTCATTTTCAGTACCCAACAAGTGGGATATACATAGGTTAATACCAACGCACCTTCTGGTTCCAACTGCAAAGACTGAATGTTTGATTGGATTTCTTCCAAGCCATCTGGAAGTGGGAGAAACAAATAGGTTAGATGTGAATTTTTTCAGTGAAAAAATAGTCATAGCTAGACAATATATTACTCTACATGGCCAAAGCCAAGATCAGGGCCGGCCCAATAGTAAGGCAAATCAGGCAATTGCCTAAGGCCCCATTTCTAAAGAAGGCCCCCATTGATTGGGCCTTTAGGCTTCACTTATAGTTTGGCCCGTTTGGGCCCAAAACACTCTACAACTGTCAACAGCAGAACCTGCATGGCCCGCAGTGATGGCACCAAAATAAGAAAACAATTTTTTTTTCCCCTTAGCTGTCAGCCATCATGAATGCAAAGTGCCTTACAATTTTTTTTTTCCCTTAGCTGTCAGCCATCAAGGCATGCAAAGTGTCCCTTACACTTTCCAAAGTTTTGGTGGGAATGTGAGATTGAATTCCGAGACAACAGCAATTCAATGTCAGCCATGCATAAACGATGTTACCAAAAAAAAAAAATTCTTTACCTTTTTATACATCTCTCTCTCTCTCTCTCTCTCTCTCTCTCTCTCTCTCTCTCTCTCTCTCTCTCTCTCTCTCTCTCTCTCTCTCTCTCTCTCGTTCTCACTTCTCCCTTCCGGGCCTTCACGCAGCAACACCGACGGGCGAGTCGGGCGATGGACTCGTTTTTATTTAAAAAATTTTAAATAAAAAGGCCCCGTTTAGAATTTTTGCTTTAGGCCTCAGTTTGTATCGAGACGGCCCTGGCCAAGATGACAGTGAAACAGTGATGACTAAAAGGTAATAAATTAACGCTAGACACCTCCTCTTCCCTGTTCTGTCCATGAGAAGCAGAGAAACCTCGCGGGTTTTCCTGAGGCCCGTGCTTGACTGGAAGTCCACGGGGTTATTCCTGTGGCTCTCTCCATCAGGGGCACCCAAGGGCACCCCACAACTAAAGATCAGTCGCAACAACACTCCGAGGGCACCCCAGACCCTGTTTTGAAGAACCGCCCCCCTGGCTGCACCTATTCACTGAAGTATCCTTGGCTGCCCAGATTTTCAGCCTGCAGGCACCTCCTTCAGTTTTCTGGCACCCACCTGACAGCAACCTCTCTTTGCTGAAACACTGCATTGTTTTGGGGCTGGGCTGAATCGAGGTGTCTTTGAGCATATTTTCATCTCAAATTGCATATACGCATCAAAAAAACTTAGCTGACATCATTCCACATTGAAATCAATATCATATCATGAATTGACGGTATTTTCTTTGAATTCCGAGAGACCCGGTACCTTGTCCCTCATCACCAGGACTATTGTTTCACCACTGACGTGTACCTGCAGGAGTTCAAGGGCTCCACAGTAGTACTCTGGATCTAATGGTTACAAAGTATTGGGCCCGTGGTCTGCGCGATTGGAGGCACTTGTCCATGGATTTCACAGTGGGCGGGAAGCCATACCGTCTGAAGGGAGCGACATCCCGGACCGTGCTGTCAAGGAGTGTTCACTCCATACAACATATGCTGAAGACGGGGTCTGAGGCTATCTTCATGCAGATCGTGGCGGCCCCCGCAGAGGAAGAAAACCAGAAGGAGAGTGATGAGGAACCAGCAAAAGTGTTACACGACGGTACGTGGGCGACGAAGCTCAACACCTTTGTGAATTCTGGAAGACTTTCGACGAGGTGAGCGGGTTGTCACCTCGACAAGACAGACCGTCAGATTCAAATCCAAAGAGGGACTAAGTCGGCGAAACTGAGATCGTATAGGTATCCGCACGTCAAAAAAAATAAGATCGAGCGAATTGTGCGGGAGATCTTGGAGGTAGGTATCATCTGCCACAGCACCAAGCCATACTCGGCGTCAGTGCTACTCATCAAAAAGTATGATTTGTGGCACTTCTGTGTGGACTTGCGCCCTCAACGCCATCACCATCAAGGATAGGTTTCTTATACCGGCCATCGACAAGTTGCTAGATGAGTTGCATGGCGCCCAGTACTCCAAATTGGATCTCAAGTCTGGATACCACCAAATCCGGGTGTGGCCGGAGGACACCCATAAGATGGCGTTTCGCACTCACGAGGGGCACTATGAGATCCTCGTCATGTCATTCGGGTTGACGAACGCCCCGGCTACCTTCTATGTACTAATGAACAATTTCTTCAAGTCAGTGCTACAAAAATTCGTAGTTTTTTTTTTTTGCGACATTTTGGTCTATAGTAATTCTTGGTCACCCACATGGAGCGCATACGGGTTGTGCTCAGCTATTACCCTATTACGAGACCATCAACTGTGTGCCAATTGGTCTAAATGTACGTTTGGCAGTCGCAAAGAACAATATCTCGGCCACATCATAGCGGAGAGAGGTGTGACGACAGATCCGGAGAAGATAAGCAGCATGCTACAGTGGCCCCGGCCTACAACCAACCGTCAAGGGCCTTCACGGCTTCCTTGGGACCGAATACTATCGACGATTCATCAAGAATTATGGGAAGATTATTGGGCCACTGATGCACCCCTCAAAAAGGACGGGTTCTTGTGGCCCATCAATACGGATCATGCCTTCAAGAACTTGAAGGTCACGATGACACATGCATTGGTTCTAGCATTGCCCGACTTTTCCAAGCAGTTAGTTGTCGAGACGAATAACTCAGGCAGGGATTAGGCGTCATTTGTCACAAGGAGGACGACCGATCGCTTATATTAGCAAGGCCTTGACGGGCAGAGCATTGGGACAGTCGACCTAGGATAAGGATATGATAGCCATCATGCACTCAATTCAAAAGTGGCAATGCTAGTTATTGGATTTGGGGCATCGTTTCCACTTTCCAGATCTATACAGAACACAGAAGTCTCAAGTACTTCATGGAATAATGCATCTCTACTCCGGAATAGCAGAAATAGGTGGTCAAGTAGCTGGGCTATGCCTATGAGATCATTTACCTGCTTGATAGGGTCAATGCAGCAACGGACGCTTTATCTCGACAACATGAAGATGCTACAATGACGGCAATCTATCTTCCTCGTCCCGCTTGGATAGAGGATTTGAGGGCAGAGGCAAAGGAAAGCAGTACGTTAGAGGTCATTCGCAAACAATTGCGAGTCAACTCGGATGCCCTTCCTCATTACTCGCTGCATGATGACACCCTGTGGTGGAAAGGACGTTTAGTACTTCCATCCAACACTAGGTTCAAGGTGCAGCTAATGCATGAGTTTCATAACACCCCGTCGGCCGGCCACTCCGGACTATTGCAAACCAACAAACGGCTCAAATAGAACTTCTGGAAGGATATCAAGAAGGACATCCGAGTTTACGTCGTGGCATATAAATTTGTGATATCTATTAAAGAAATAAATATGAAATGAGGCCTCCAGCCGGTCTACTGCGGCCACTTCCAATGCCAGATCGTGTTTGGGAGGACATTTCCATGGATTTCATCATGGGTGTGAGCGCGGAAAAAGATTCGGGTCGTCTTTATTGCGGATCACACGAGATTACAGATTTTTTTGATCAGGAGATTGTGGGAGAGATCCTCTGGAGGGTCCCTTTGATCCGCGTCTCCACGTGGTATTCGTGCGAGAGCTCTGAAGGGGTTGCCCAGGACAGAGGTCTTTACAGGGTGAGGGTTTTTGAGAGGCTAAGGAGTTTCCGCCGTTGATTTTGTCCCGTCCGTGCTTCGCGCTTTCTCGGCTAGGGAGACTTTGGGCTTCGTTCCTCGGTCTTCGTGTCTTCCTCGATCCTTGCTCGACCTTTGCGTCCTTGATCGTCGGTTCGCGACGTCGATCGTGTTTTTGGCGTCAGCTTTGGCTTTAGCTTTCGGCTTTGGCGTAGCTTTGGCGTGGCTCAGGCTTTTGCTTTGCTTTGGCGCTTGCGCTTGAACGTAGACGGATAGAGACTTGCGATGCTTTAGTTCTTCCGGACTTTGCGTCGTATCGGCTAGAACGTGCGGTGCTTTGCTCGTGACCGTCGTAGTTGCTTGGCTTTGGCACGTGCGTTGCTTTAGCACGGGCTTTACCGATGCGTCTGCTTTGGCTTCTGGCGTTGGCTTTGACTTTAGCTTTGACTCGATCTTCTTCGGGAACGGCGATGCTTTTTCAAGGCTTCTTTATTCTTCCGGCTTCCTTGACGGTTGAAGCGTCGGTTGGCTTCTTCTCCGGGCGTATTTGGCTTGATCGAAGTTGAAAGCTTCTTGCGGAGATGGTGGGTGTAGCACTGATCTCCGTGCGACGGTTGTAGCGTCGGCTTTTCTTGACGAAGACGGCGGGAGTAGCACCGATCTTCGCACGACGGTTGTAGCGTCGACTTTTGTTGATGAAAACGGCGGGGGTAGCACCGGCTTCGGCACGACGGTTGTAGCGTCGGCTTTTGGTTGACGAAGGCGGCAGGGGTAGCACCGGCTTCAGGCTTTCTTCTCCCGGCTTTCTTCTTCGTGCGAGGAGTCTACGCCTTTGTTGAAGACGACGGGTGTTGTCGGCTTCGATCTTCTTCTCCGGCCTTTGCTTATGGCTTCTTCGGAGTTGATGAAGATCGTTGGAGAAGTCGGGATGACGACGACTCCGGGTCTTCTTCTCCACGCTTTCTTCTTCGTGCGGGGAGTCGAAGCTTTGATCTCCGAGTGCAAGGTCTTCACGTTGATGAGGACTTGAAGGGCCAAGGATTCCCGTAGGATGTGCTTGCCGTGCCTCGTGAAGCCTTCGGTCTTCGAGCGTTGGAGCTTCTCTTGCGGAGCTCTTTCGTCTTCGGCTTTCGGACCCTTTGTGCCTTCCCCCACCCCTTCTATTTATAGGCAAAGGGGGGCGGTTGGGGGAGATATTGCTGAAATCTTTTTGTTTCATCCAATATCTCCCCCCATAACCATCAAGATATTGTTCCTTGATTCGGGGAAACAAACTCGATCCCCTCCTTTTTAGTTGGGGTGGTTACGGGCTAGATGTGACTCGATCTTTTAAAGATTAAGTCGTTATTCTTGTTGCACTTTTGGATCGGATGGCGACACAACGTCATCTTGTCCGTTGGATCGAGGGATCGTCGCGGATCTACGGCTACGTAGACGTCCACGCCACCTCCCCCCGCATCGAGGCGGTTTTGATTTCTTTTTCCTTTCTTTTCTTTTTCTTTTCTTTTTCTTTTTCCTTTTTGTTTTCTTTTTCTTTATGGCCGGCCCCACCTCCCCATGGGGAGGGGGGCACGGTTTTCTAGAAGGGGGGCCGGTGGGCCCCCCTCTTTGTGTTCGAGTCACGGGTCCGGTGGGACCTGTTTGCTTCGAGTTGGACCATGGCGCGCGGGTTGAGTTTGCACGTGGGCTGAGTGTGCATGCGAGCCGTCTATGTGCGGGCCCAATTTCGCATGCGGGCCGTTGTGTATGGGCCAAGTTGCGCATGTGGGCCGTTGCGTGCGGGCCCAAGTGCGCATGCGGGCCGTTTGTGTGCGGGCCCAATTTTGCATGAGCGAGTCGGGTTTGACCCGAAGGCCGTTGGGTGCGGGCCTATTTTTCGTGTACAAATCGGGTTCGACCCGAAGGCTAATTTTGATGCCTACAAATGCCCCCTCAAGTTCGAGTGCGCCCGCGGGAAACGCGTAGCGCTAGGACTTGAGTTGCGTATCCGTGTGGGACTAGGTCTTTAAAAGGACCCCCGTTTTCGTTTCTCTTCATTATTGACAATTCCCGGCGGCTTGGAGTCGAGAGCTCTGCTAGGGTTTCTTGCTTCGCAACGATGCCGCGGAGGATGAAGATGGTGACGCCATGGGGTTCGCGGAGGAGGGAAGACCGCCGGGCCGCGGACGGCGGAGGGTCGCAAGCAAGGCGCGTTTTCTTCCTCCTCCTTCTTCTTCTTCTTCTTCTTCTTCTTCTTCGCATGGTGGGCGTGGGCCGGTGCGGTGGCCGGTGGCGCGAGGCGCGAGGGCGCAGGCCGGAGGTGCGGGGTGCGACGGGCGCGGGCGCGGCCGGGGGCTGCTGTGGCGGCCGGCGCGCGGGCTGGAGGCGCGGGAGGGCGCGGGTCGGAGGGTGCGAGGCGCGAGGGCTGCGGGCTGGAGGGTGCGGCCAGGGCTGCGGGCCGGAGGGAGCGGGCATGGCCGGGGCTGCGGGCCGGAGGCGCGGGAGGGCTGGAGGCCGGGGCTGCGGGCTGGAGGAGGCGTCCGGGGCAGCGGCGGGCGCGGGCTCGGCCGAACGCAGCGGCGGCGCGGCGGTGGTCGCAGGCCGGAGGCGGGCTCGAGGCGCGGGAGGGCTGGAGGTCGGGGCTGCGGGCCGGAGGCGCGGGAGGGCTGGAGGCGCGGGGCGCGGGGCTGCGGGCCGGAGGAGGCGGCCGGGGCAGCGGCGGGGGCGACCGGGGCTGCGGGGGCCGGCGGGGGACGTGGTGGCCGGTGTTGGTCGAGGACGACAGCACCCCCCCCCCCTTGCATGTTTTAATAGGAGATAGAGAGAGGGGGTCGTGGCCTTTTGCCATGACCCCCCTCTACTCTTCTTTATTTGCTCAAGGCCCCTCCCTCGATAATTTTAACAGGAGAGAAGGAGAGGGTCGCGGCTTTTTGCCGTGACCCCCTCTCTTCTTTTTTATTTGCTCGAGGCCCCCCCTGCTAGTTTCAACAGGAGAGAGGAGGAGAGGGTCGTGGCTTTTTGCTGTGACCCCCCTCTCTTCTTTTTTATTTGCTCAAGGCCCCCCCTGCTAGTTTTAACAGGAGAGAGGAGGAGAGGGTCGTGGCTTTTTGCTGTGACCCCCCTCTCTTCTTTTTTATTTGCTCAAGGCCCCCCCGACTTCTTCGTTTCGGAATCTATCTAACTTGGGCTTTGTCTTCTTTCTTTTTCAGGTCTCGTTGTTACGAGAGCTTTCCGAGTTCTGGCTGGATCGTTGATGCGGTCTCCCACGGGAGTACGCATCTTCGCTTCCCTTTCGCGCAAGTCTTCCACCACCGTGCTTTGAGACAGGAGACCGGACTGTCAGTACTTCAGCTTTTGACGCACGAGCGAGTTTGCGAGGATGGCGTGACCGACGGCTCTTGTCGAGTGTTGAAACTTGGCGAGCGTATCCTCACTGACGAAGGATCTTCCCGGCAAATCGTTCGGCCGAGCTTGGGGTTGCCGTTCCACCACACTGGTGAGGAGTCAGTTCCAGTCCCCGTTGTTGCTTTGAAGATATGCTCCCGCCGTACGCGATGGGGTGTGGGGATTCAATCGCGTGGAGATGTCACGTATCTGGGAGGTTTCCGGGACTGGATGAGAGAGCTATCCGGCGCGTTGGAGGCAGAGCCAGGGATGGAGCGTTTGGCGAGGTTTGTGGAGCCAGCTTGTTGGGAGTACAGTCGACCGGACGGTATGTACCGGGCTCTGTGTGAGCAGTGGTGCCCTGAGACCAATACCTTTTTGACCGGAGCTGGTGAAATCGGGATCACCCTTCGTGACGTGCACGTCATCTCTGGGTGTCCAGAAGTTCGGAGCTACTATCAGGAGGAGGTTCCTTCTCTGGAGGTTTTGACGGACCCAGACGAGTCTCCTAGCTTCTGCCTTTTGCTTTTTAAGGCGTATGCTATTATAGCGGCGCGCGAGCGGTCAGACCGGGTACTTCACTCGGATTGGGTGGACTTCTGGTTTCGAGGAGAGTATCGTCACGCTCCCGCTTCGAGTCACCCGATGTGGAGATATGCATCGTCAAAGAGGCCGGCGCTTGGCACTTTCCGGCGACCGATTGAATCTCTGAAGAAAGAATGGTGCTCCATGGCCGCGGCGCAACGTCCTTGGGAAGTTTTGGGACTTGAGGAATGCAGCGACGCCTGGCGTGCTACTTACTGGTCAGCGGGGTTGGTACTTTTCCTTTGCCGCTTTGCTTTACCCTGGGAAGGGGATGTGATACGTCCTGGGACCTTCCTTGCAGCTGCTCGGATGGTGAATGGAGAGTTTCTTAACCTGGCGCCGGCGATCCTCTGCTCGTTGTACGGAGGGCTTAGTGGAACCTACTGGAGTTTATCGAGTGCGGGTAATGCAAGAGGGGAAGTAGGCAGAGCCAGCTCCTTTTGCCCCCTGCATTACCTCTATGGCTGGATTGGGCTTCACTTTCCGAAGAGGATCTTTGCGGCGCGTGGACCTTCGACCTCGGTGCCCTTTCTTCCTTGTGTGGGAGGTGTGATGAACGCTTATTACGCATGGGAGCGTCCGAAGCCTAGTGCCCGAGAGTGTTTGCGACGTATGGGCCCTTCTGACTTTGAATTTGTATCGGAGAATGCACTTGCGCCTTCTATGAAATCCCTGGTGTGTGACGGGGCGGAGATGCCCGAGCCTTTGTACTGGAGCATGGTGAGTTGCAGGCCTGGGTATCTTGTTTGGCGTCGTGGGGATGTAGTGGAGGTGGCACGGTACTCTCCCCACCGGTTTGCTCGACAGCAGGGTTTTCGCCAAGAGTTGCCGGGGACTCCTTTGTGTATGCAGTCACGTCACACCCCGCAGGAAGCGTATCGCCTCTGGGGAGCGCTTTATGACAGATTTACTAGGTGTATTTTCTCGCCGGGGATCAAGTCAGGCGGAAAGGATGCTGCAACTCCCGAGTATCGCCGCTGGGTCAACGTGTCAGTGCTTCCCCTCCTAGCTAGCCTTCCGCTGGACGTTCTTGCTAGCAGCGAGCGGGCTGACTTTTCTTTTGACTCTTTGGCGGGGTCGGAGGATCGTCGTATTTGGTACGAGGAGCGATGGTCAGAGAAATCTTGTGGCCGTCGAGAGAGTACTTCCCGAGCTTCACTTTCTGTGCAAGAAGTTGAGATGGCTCCGTCCTCCAAGGTTCAGAGTCTTCCTGAGACTCAGGCTTCTTGGAGTGGGTGTGCTTCTTCCAAGAGGAGAAAGTTGGACCTCTTGTGTGAGGCAGCTTTGACTGGTGCTGGCGAGGCAGGGCCAGCTCGAGAGGGAGAGCCAGGGCTTTTTGCCGATGAGGTAATCCCTCCTTCTGGGGTAACTTCATCGGACGCTGCAGGTATATCTTGTTTCTAGTTTCTCATGAATTTCTGTGCTTGTATTCTTACTTCGTTGGCTGAGTTGTCCAGCTCTCATTTTGGCAGGGTCTGCTGGACCGGACTGCGAGTCTGCCCCGAAGGGGGTTGGGCAGGAGTGCTCTCCCATCAGAGCAACGTTGATTGAAGGTGGCGGGCTGGATGTTCCCTGGGATAACTTGGAGCTTTTGGGAGCGTGTGGAGCAGATTTTACCGGCAGTGTTGTCAACCTGGATGATATTGACGTGGAGCAGTTGGGCTTTGGGGAGGAGGATGAGGTCTCCAGTGTAGGGAGAGAACTGACTCCTCCAGCTAGGTCCGGTACTCCGGCAGAGGCTACTCCCGCAGTCGTTTTGTCGGAAGGTTTGCCTGTGTCTCCTCCTTCGGCTCCGGTGGTTCCGCTAACTGTTATCACGGCGATGGTCCAGGAGGCGGTTCCTTCACTTGAGCCTTCAGGACCGGAGCCCACCTTGCCTGTGCACTTAGAGGCCGACAGGAGAAAGTGCAGTTCGCGAGACCTTCTCTCTGTGCTTCTTTTGGAGAGCTGTCGGAAGTATATCCAGACGACGCTCGCACCCTTCCAGGAAGAAGGCTTTGACGCTTTGAGCAGCTGGTGGGTCCTCGAGGGGTCTGAGTTTTGCAAGAACCTGGCGGCCTTCCAGGTAGATGGCTCTTTGTTTGAGGCACAGATGCGTGTTCTCTTGGCGGATAGTGAAGCTCATTGCTTGAAACGGGCTTCGATGGAAGATGACCTTCCCCTGATACTGGCAAAGGCCGAGGACGAGGAGCATCGACTGGAGGCGCAGCATGAGATTGCCACTGCGAGCCTTGTTCGGGCGCGGAAGAAGCTAGAGGCTGCTCGTGCATCTTTCGAGAAAGCTGAGACGATCGAGAAGTCTTCTGGAGCAGACCTGTCAAAGCAGCGTATCGAGCTGGCGACGCATCGGGAGCGGGTAGCTTCTCGGTATTCAGAGTTGCAGCGCATGGAGGTTACCGGCGGCGAGCTGCTCCAACGTCTCAAAGAATTTGATTCGCTTTACTAGCAATTTCGCATTTCCTTTTCTTTCTTGTCATTTCTGCTGAACAGACTTGTAGTTCTGCTTTTCTTTATCTGGTGATAACTTAATATCATGCATCTATTTTTTTTTTGGACTTGTCTTCTGGAATGGCAGAGTTTGGTTGTGTTTTTCTTTTGTTTGGACTGAACCTTTACAGGCTGCCTACGTACCCTACTGAGAGGGATCAAGTCACACGTAGTTCCTCTTTTTTTTTTCTTTTTTTTTTTTTTTTTTGCAAGGAGCGTAGCCCTGCTTTTAGGCATAGTACCTTTTGAGGTACTTGCCATTGATGGGGCCGAGTGTAAGCCCTTCTGGCGTGGTGAGAAGATATGCGCCGTTGGAGTAGACCTCTTTGACAGCGTGCGGTCCATCCCACTTGGCGTCGAACTTCTTTCCTCATCGATGCGAAAGGATGATGGGGCGTTTGACTGCGAGCACCAATTCTCCTTTTTGGAAAGATCGAGGGCGAATCCTTTTGTTGAAGGCTCGGGTCAACCTGGCTTGGTAGCATTCCAGGCGTTGCTGGGCTTCGAGGCGCTTCTCATCCAAGGCTTCCAATTCTGCTAGGCGAAGTTGAGCGTTGTCGCCGTTGACGAGGCCTTCCTGGACAGCTATTCTGAGTGACGGAATCTGGAGCTCAAGGGGGAGGACAGCTTCTACTCCGTACACTAGTGAGTACGGAGTCGCCTGTGTTGGCGTGCGAAAAGAGGTGCGATATGCCCATAGCGCTTCACCCATGCGTTCATGCCAGTCTTTCTTCGACTTTGAGACGACTTTCTCCAAAAGTTTGCAGAGTGTTTTGTTGAAAGCTTCAGCTAGGCCGTTGGCAGAGGCGTTGTACATGGTTGAACACCTTTGCTTGATATCGAACTTGGCGCAAAATTGGCTAACGGCGGCGTTCTTGAATTGCTTCCCGTTGTCCGTAACGATATAGCGAGGGATGCCGTACCGGAAGATGATGTCGTTCTGGATGAAGTTGATGACAGAGTGCCTGGTAACTTCTCGCAATGGTACTGCCTCAGCCCACTTGGAGAAGTAATCTGTTGCCGCCAGGATATAAAGATGCTGCTTGGATGACTTGGGTAGCGGACCGATAATATCGAGTCCCCATCCATCGAAGGGCCATGATGCGATGGTTGGATGCAAAGGTTCCGGAGGCTGACGGATGTAGTCGCCAAGCAGCTGGCAAGTGTGGCATTTTTTTGCAAACTCGAGGGAGTCCTTGATCATAATGGGCCAGTAGTACCCCATCCGCCTGATGCGGAAGTGCAGCTTTGGACCGGACTGATGTGAGCCACAGATCCCGGCATGGACTTCTTCTAGTGCTGTTTCCGCTTCTTCTTTTGCAAGACACCTCATGAGCGCACCATCGTAGTTTCGACGGTACAACTCGTTGTTGAAGTGGAAGAATTTCAGAGACCGCCGGCGAATGTCGACCTTACGTTTCGGATCTTCAGGGAGCTTCCCGTGGACAAGAAAGTCTATGAATGGTTGTCTCCAGTCTAGCTCGTCGGTCACGAAGACGTGTACTGTATTGACTTGGTCCGGGATTCCCATAGGGAGGTCCTCCTCGGTGATCACCATCCGCTTACAGATAGGGATGATGAGTTGGCTTTTTTCTGGGAACGGAAGTGTAGCCGCTAAATTTGCAAGCGCATCAGCCTGCTGATTAAGGTTTCTGGGAACATGCTGGATTGAAGCATCTTTGAGTGTACCGAGTTTCAGAGCTCGTAGGTGCAATGGCACGAGATCTTCTTTGTTGACCTCGTATGCTCCCAATATTTGCTGAATGACGAGCTGAGAGTCGCCGAAAATTTCGAGCCCTTGAAGTTTCATATCATTGGCGAGTTCGAGGCCAATGATCAAAGCTTGATATTCCGCCCTGTTGTTGGAGCATGGCTCTGATAGTAGAAATGAAAAGGGAAGTACTTCGTCGTTTGGTGTGACGAAGATAACTCATGCTCCTGCTACGTCTTGCCTGGCCGCACCGTCGAAGAACATTTTCCAAGAAGGGGCGATGTTGATGCAGAATACTTCTTCGTCTGGGAGATCTTCCGATAGTTCCCATTCTGCTGGAAGGGGGTATTCTGCTAGGAAGTCTGCGAGAGCTTGACCTTTGACCGCTTTACGAGGGACAAAGGTGATGTCAAACTCAAGAAGGAGCAAAGCCCACTTGGCCAGACGTCCGGAGAACACTGGTCTCGACATGATGTATTTGAGCGGGTCGGCTTTTGAGATGAGCCTGATGGCGTGAGCTAACATATAGTATCACAGCTTTTTTGTAGCGAAGATGAGCGCCAGACAGACCTTCTCAATCGGGGAGTAGTTTAGCTCCGCGCCGATGAGAGTGCGGCTCAAATAGTAGCATGTTGTTTCCTTGCCTAGCTCGTTGTCTTGAGCCAGGAGTGCCCCCAAGGACTGCTCCTGGGCGCTGATGTAAAGGACCAATGGCTTCCCTTGAACTGGTGCTGCCAGAACCGGGGGCTTGAGTAAGTAATCCCTGATGTTTTTGAGGGCTTCCTGACAAGCTTCATCCCACTTGAATGCTGCTCCTTTCTTCATGAGGCGACTGAAGGGCCTGCATTTTCCAGCTAAGTTGGCGATAAACCTTCTGATATATGCTAGATGGCCCTGGAGACCTCGGAGGTCTCGCACGGTTTTCGGGATTGGCATATTGAGAATAGCATCTATCTTGGATTGATCTATCTCGATGCCTCGATGGCGTACGACAAAGCCGAGAAACTTTCCCAAGGAGACCCCAAATGCGCATTTAAGCGGGTTCATGCGGAGCTGGTACCTTCGAAGTCGCTTGAAGATTAGCTCGAGGTCTTGAAGATGTGTTGACTTTTGTCTTGATTTTACCACGAGGTCGTCGACGTAGCATTCTACATTCTGGTGAAGGATATCGTCGAAAATTTTTTGCATGGCCCGTTGGTAAGTGGCTCCTGCATTTTTCAAGCCGAAAGGTATGACTTTGTAGCAGTAGATCCCTTTTGGCGTGCGGAATGCCGTAAGCTCTTCGTCTTTAGGTGCCATCCGGATCTGGTTGTAGCCCGAGGATCCATCCATGAAGGTTAGTGCTTCATGGCCTGTTGTCGCATCCACCATTAGTTCTGTGATTGGCAGTGGGAAGTCATCTTTGGGGCATGCATTGTTTAAGTCCCTGAAGTCCACACATACTCTGATCTGGCCGTTCTTCTTCTTGACTGTTACCACGCTGGAGATCCACGTTGGATACTTAACTTCTCGGATAAAGCCGGCTTCAATGAGCTTGTTGACTTCGCCCTCTATTTGCGGTACCAGTTCCGGCCGGTAGCGTCTTTGTCCTTGCTTGATGGCGCTAGCTCCATGTTTGACAGCAAGCTGGTGTACTGCAATCTTGGGGTCAAGTCCCGGCATTTCCTTATAGGACCATGCGAAGACATCTCTGTATTCTTGGAGTAGCTTGATGTACGCGGCCTCCTCTTCGGGAGTCAGGAGTGCACTTACGAATGTGGGTCGAGGATCCTCCTGTGTCCCCAAGTTGATTTCTTTCAGATCGTCGACGGTAGATTGCCCCCCTTCTTCGAGGACTGGCGGTGCATCGGGCAACTCGTCATCCGAAGTAGAAGTGTCGTCGACCGACGAGTCCGCAATTGTGATATGATTAAGAGAGACCAGAATGATATCGGGAACATCGGCAGTTTGAAAGAATGACATGGGTGGGTGGGTGGGAATGATTTTTCTTACCTCAGTGGGTGGCTTTCCCAAACGGTTGAATACTGACCTTCGCTTTGCTTGTCCGATTGGCCCAAGTCTTTTGAATACTGATATGGGGTTTTGACTTGCCTGGTTTTTGACGCTCTTCTTTTGCTTTTGAGGTATGGTCCGACGCCGAGCTTGATATCGCCTTCTTTTGGCGCCCTTTGTAGCGGGATGAATGATATTGGTGGAGCGTGCATCGGAGGCTAACGATCCCTCTTCCGCTTCATCTACCAACTTCACCTCAATGCAGTTAGAGGTGAAGGTCTTCTCTCCTGTTATCTTGATGACCATCGGGGTTTGACGAGAGCCGATGCCTCGCCGATTTGGTGGGATCTGCTCGCCACCCTGGAGTAAATGGGCTTGAGTCTTAGTCATCCCGTGTGGTATTGGAGCTGGCAGGAGCGTACTCATATGTGCAGCACTGTCTTTGTTGTAGCCAGCTTTGAACAGCAGTTTGGCGGCATTTTACCCCCAGCTTCCTTTTGGCTTGAATGTGAGTTGGCTGGATTCGAAGGGATTGATGGGTTTTGGCGAACTTGAAGCTTCCCCAGGCTGGGTAGTGGCAGCGTCATCTCTTGCAGAGTGATGACATTAGCTTCCGATAGCGGCTGGACCATCCCTTTTGGCGAGGCAAAAGGTGGTGGTTCATCTTTGCGAAGCCACTGAGGCGTGAGGCGTAAGACTGTCGTAGCTTGGACAGGTTGGAATATGCTTCATGGATCTTGGCTTGGAGCTGATGCGCATTCTTCGTCTCGGCGCTAGCATTTCTTTGACTTCGCGTATCGCCTTAGATAGTGGTACTGGATTTGGAGTTGGCAGAGCTTCTTCCTGCTCCATCCTTTTAGCTTTCTGAGTTCGAGGAGCTTTAGCTGGAAGGACTTCTGCAACAAGGTCCTTTGCTTGGTAAAACTTGGCATCGGCGAGGTGCGCTTCAGCCTCATTGAATGGTTTGTCGTCTGCAACAATGCACTTCTCCAGACCTTCCTCGTAGTACTTGAGGCATTGGTGCCAGGTAGACACTACGACACCGTTTTCGTGCAGCCACGGTCTTCCCAGCAAAAGGTGATATGATGTTTGACAGTCAATGACGTGGAAAAGAACCGTCGTGTCAAGTTGACTGATGGAGAGTTTTAGACGAATGATCCCTATGGTGGACTGTCCTCCTTGGTTGAACCCTTGAATGACCAGCTGGCTTTGTGAGAGCTGGTCGGTGGTGATGCCGAGCTGGCGCATTGTTTGGATAGGCATGATGTTGACGGCGGAGCCACAGTCCAACAGGATTCGATTTACCGGCTTCTCGTTGATGTATCCCGAGACATAGACAGGTCGATTGTGCAGTCGTGCTCCGAGTTGCAGATCTTCGTCCGAGAAAGTTATTGCTGCGTTACATGAGACAATAGTTTTGTCCTTCTCGGCGTTTTTCTTCTTTCTTTTGTAGCTGTCTGGGTCTGTCAAAGCCTCGGCCATTGCTAGGCGAGCTTTCTCTGGGAGGTGTAGTGCTTCTATGAGTGGCAAGTGCAGGATTGCCTCATCGTAAGCAGCAGTACTGTCTTTGTCGGAATCATCCTCCTCGTTGTCGGTGTTGCTTTCTTTGGAAGGCTTGATCCTATCTTCTTCTTCCGGCGCTACGTGAATCTCAACCATGCAACAGGAGGCTTCGTGCTGCTGATTAGCTAGGAGGAAGTAATCGGGGAAGAACTCTTGCAATGTTGTCGGTTCTGGAGGGTTTTGCAGGAGGAGATCATCAGGATCTGCTGGCGGTACTTTGAATGCCTTCCTTCCTGGAGCTTTGCTTTTCTTTTTGTAAGTTCTTCGTTCCGGAAGCTTTCTTGTTACCCGATCGAACTTGCGACTTCTTGGCATCCATGGCCTTCGTCTGCGAGGCAACATGACCCATGCATCTTCATCAGTGGATTCTTCGTTACCAAGGTGAAGCTCTGGAGTGGCAGCGGTAGGTTCTTCATGGGTCGGGGAGACCTGCTCCTCTGGGGACCTTGATGGTTCGCCTTCTGACTCACAGCCGGTGGGCTTGATTTCTTCTATTGAGACAGGCGAAGGTTTGGAATAGAGGACGTAGTAGTCGAATTTACCTGAAGGCTGTCCTAACAGACCGACCTCCGGGTCTCCTTGCTCGTACCTTGTCTGGAGATTTGTGAGTTCTCAATGAGTCGGGGAGCCTTGCTCCTCTGGGGACCTTGGTGGTTCGCCTTCTGACTCCCAGCCGGCGGGCTTGATTTCTTCTATTGAGACAGGCGAAGGTCTGGAATAGAGGACGTAGTAGTCGAATTTACCTGAGGGCTGGCCTAACAGACCGACCTCCGGGTCTCCTTGCTCGTACCTTGTCTGGAGATTCCGTTGGGACATAGCTTTGTTTGAGAGAGACGTCGATGTAGGCGACGGTTGCCCCCAGGGCAGTGACGTTTCTTTCTCAGCGAGCTTAGGAGCGTACTGCTGTCGTCTTGAAACTTTCCGTCGTGGAGCTAACTTCGCAATTGGCCTTTGGCGATTGATGCGCAACTTGGGCCTTCTCTGGTGGGTAGCAACGAGTACCGGTTGAAACGAACCGAAGGTGATGGACGTCATGTTTGCCGTTGCAACGTCGCTGGAGTCGATCTCAATTTTTCCTTGCTTTGCGAGCGCCATGATCTTTTCTTTGAAGACGAAGCATTTCTCAATAGGGTGGCTAACCAGTCGATGGTATTTGCAGAAGAGCGGATCATTGACACGATGCATCTGTTCGGGCCTTTTTGAAGGAGGAAGCTCGATCATCTTTTCTTGTAGCAGTTGATCGAACATGGAGGAGACTTCCGAGTCTGGAAAGGGATACTCTTTGGCCTCGAGTTCTTCTAGAGTCATCTTCGACTGTCTTTGGGGTGAGGCGGTGGTATGGCAGCTCCCTTTTCTTGATCCGACTTACCGCTGATTTTGAGTGGCTTGGAGGCCGAGGCGATGTCGGCGACGTTAACTTGCTTTGATTTGGGTGCCAGCGGTTTGTCTTTCTTTTCCACCTTCAGGAAGTCTTTGGTCTTTGAGTCCCCGCGATTTGCTAAGCTGAGCTCTATGTCGGGGGCTCGAGTTGCGAGTTCTTCGAAGGACCGAGGCTTGATCCCCTTGAGGATGTAGAGTAAGCCCCAGTGCATGCCTTGGGTGCACATCTCAATAGCCGAGTCTTCCGACAAACGATCTCGTGAATTCAGGGCGAGATTTCTCCATCGATCGATGTAGTCGATTACTTATTCGTCCTTCCTTTGTTTGACGGCAGTAAGCTCGGTCATGCTAACGATGCGCCGAGTACTGTAGAAGCGGTTGAGGAATTCCCTCTCCATCTGATCCCAGTTGTCAATGGATCCTGGAGGAAGATCAACATACCAGTCAAAAGCATTACCTTTGAGTGTGCGAACGAACTACTTCACCATCTCATCGCCGTATGTGCCGGCGTTGTTGCAGGTTTCGACGAAGTGGGCAATGTGTTGCCTTGGGTTCCCCATTCCGTCGAAGTGTTGAAACTTTGGTGGCTGGAACCCGATAGGGAAGCGCAGCTGTTGGATTCTTATGGTGTAAGGCTTTGAATATGCCGCCGTAATTGGCGGTAGGCTGCCGCCGTGGGAACGCATCATGTCAGCCACTAGTGCTTGTATTTGTTGGGCATTCATCGTTGCTGCCACTAAAGGTTGCGCGGCCACCGAGACCTGCACGGGAGCCGAGGACAGTGCAGGAGTAGTTGCTAGTGTTGCCGGACCAACTTCTGCAAGAGCAGGAGTTGGAGACGGGGCTGGAGCAGCTACTGGAGAAGCAGGAAGTTGACCGAATGTTGCGACATCCCTGGCACTCAGCCTTTGAAGCAAGGTGTTGATGTGACGATCTTTCTCTTCCATTAGTCGGGTGAGCTGAGCCATGTGTTCACCCATTTGCATGACTTGGAGCTGGAGAGCGGACGGAGGATGATGCCGCAGGACATCTCGATGTTGCATGCCCGCACCCTCGCCATCGTCGTCGGAGACGTAGTTACGCTGACTTGCTTCTGCTTGATGACGGATGTTTGCCCCCGGCAAGGGAGGTGCAAAGTCCGCTGGAGAACCCGAATGGGCTCGGGGTTGGGGCTGGTCCTCCCCAAATTTCTGGACAGATGTTCCAGGATTAAGGCTCGTTTCTTCATGCACCAAGGCCTCATTGGCGCTTTGGCGAGCATCTTCGGCAGCAGTTTCTAGCGTGAAGAAGTCCGCTAGAGTTTGAGTACGCCGAGTGTAGACGCGTACTACCGGGGGAATGACATCCTCCGGGTTTTCAGGATCACCGTGTTGGAGTAGTGGAGACTCGGCGATAGGTGAGAGGCTTGTTGGAATAAATGTATCATCATTCGTTCCGGCCATGGCGAACTTGAAGCAACTCCTTCAAATGTACGGATGAAAGGAGAGGAGGTCCCACCGGGCGTGCCAGAAATCTGTGAGCGCGGAAAAAGATTCGGGTCGTCTTTATTGCGGATCACACGAGATTACAGATTTTTTTGATCAGGAGATTGTGGGAGAGATCCTTTGGAGGGTCCCTTTGATCCGCGTCTCCACGTGGTATTCGTGTGAGAGCTCTGAAGGGGTTGCCCAGGACAGAGGTCTTTACAGGGTGAGGGTTCTTGAGAGGCTAAGGAGTTTCCGCCGTTGATTTTGTCCCGTCCGTGCTTCGCGCTTTCTCGGCTAGGGAGACTTTGGGCTTCGTTCCTCGGTCTTCGTGTCTTCCTCAATCCTTGCTCGACCTTTGCGTCCTTGATCGTCGGTTCGCGACGTCGATCGTGTTTTTGGCGTCAGCTTTGGCTTTAGCTTTCGGCTTTGGCGTAGCTTTGGCGTGGCTCAGGCTTTTGCTTTGCTTTGGCGCTTGCGCTTGAACGTAGACGGGTAGAGACTTGCGATGCTTTAGTTCTTCCGGACTTTGCGTCGTATCGGCTAGAATGTGCGGTGCTTTGCTCGTGACCGTCGTAGTTGCTTGGCTTTGGCACGTGCGTTGCTTTAGCACGGGCTTTACCGATGCGTCTGCTTTGGCTTCTGGCGTTGGCTTTGACTTTAGCTTTGACTCGATCTTCTTCGGGAACGGCGATGCTTTTTCAAGGCTTCTTTATTCTTCCGGCTTCCTCGACGGTTGAAGCGTCGGTTGGCTTCTTCTCCGGGCGTATTTGGCTTGATCGAAGTTGAAAGCTTCTTGCGGAGATGGTGGGTGTAGCACTGATCTCCGTGCGACGGTTGTAGCATCGACTTTTCTTGACGAAGACGGCGGGAGTAGCACCGATCTTCGCACGACGGTTGTAGCGTCGACTTTTGTTGATAAAGACGGCGGGGGTAGCACCGGCTTCGGCACGACGGTTGTAGCGTCGGCTTTTGGTTGACGAAGGCGGCAGGGGTAGCACCGGCTTCAGGCTTTCTTCTCCCGGCTTTCTTCTTCGTGCGAGGAGTCGACGCCTTTGTTGAAGACGACGGGTGTTGTCGGCTTCGATCTTCTTCTCCGGCCTTTGCTTATGGCTTCTTCGGAGTTGATGAAGATCGTTGGAGAAGTCGGGATGACGACGACTCCGGGTCTTCTTCTCCACGCTTTCTTCTTCGTGCAGGGAGTCGAAGCTTTGATCTCCGAGTGCAAGGTCTTCACGTTGATGAGGACTTGAAGGGCCAAGGATTCCCGTAGGATGTGCTTGCCGTGCCTCGTGAAGCCTTCGGTCTTCGAGCGTTGGAGCTTCTCTTGCGGAGCTCTTTCGTCTTCGGCTTTCAGGCCCTTTGTGCCTTCCCCCACCCCTTCTATTTATAGGCAAAGGGGGGCGGTTGGGGGAGATATTGCTGAAATCTTTTTGTTTCATCCAATATCTCCCCCCATAACCATCAAGATATTGTTCCTTGATTCGGGGAAACAAACTCGATCCCCTCCTTTTTAGTTGGGGTGGTTACGGGCTAGATGTGACTCGATCTTTTAAAGATTAAGTCGTTATTCTTGTTGCACTTTTGGATCGGATGGCGACACAACGTCATCTTGTCCGTTGGATCGAGGGATCGTCGCGGATCTACGGCTACGTAGACGTCCACGCCACCTCCCCCCGCATCGAGGCGGTTTTGATTTCTTTTTCCTTTCTTTTCTTTTTCTTTTCTTTTTCTTTTTCCTTTTTGTTTTCTTTTTCTTTATGGCCGGCCCCACCTCCCCATGGGGAGGGGGGCACGGTTTTCTAGAAGGGGGGCCGGTGGGCCCCCCTCTTTGTGTTCGAGTCACGGGTCCGGTGGGACCTGTTTGCTTCGAGTTGGACCATGGCGCGCGGGTTGAGTTTGCACGTGGGCTGAGTGTGCATGCGGGCCGTCTGTGTGCGGGCCCAATTTCGCATGCGGGCCGTTGTGTATGGGCCAAGTTGCGCATGTGGGCCGTTGCGTGCGGGCCCAAGTGCGCATGCGGGCCGTTTGTGTGCGGGCCCAATTTTGCATGGGCGAGTCGGGTTTGACCCGAAGGTCGTTGGGTGCGGGCCTATTTTTCGTGTACAAATCGAGTTCGACCCGAAGGCTAATTTTGATGCCTACAATGGGCTACCGGTTTCCTCGGGAAAAAGTGTGATTATGGTTTTAGTCGACAAGTTGTCAAAATACGGGCATCTATGCTCGCTGCGGCATCCTTATTTTGCTAAGTCTGTGGCAGAATTCTTTGTGAGCCTGGTCACTAAGTTGCACGGCATACCTTGCTCTATTGTCTCTGAGACCCGGTCTTCATCAGTCACTTCTGACAAAAATTCGTCAAGCTACAGGGCACCCAACTCCGCTTGAGCATTGCTTGCCATCCACAAATTGATGGACAGACAGAAGCCTGAACCGTTGCTTGGAGACATACTTAAGGTGTTTCACCTTACAACGACCAAAGCAATGGGTAGAATGGCTATCTTAGGCGGAGCACTGGTATAACATCTCTTTTCCACTCAGCAATCCAAATGACCCGTTCAAAGCAATCTATGGAAGACCTCCGTCAGTAATCCACCGATACGAGTATGGCATAACGACGGTGTCAAGTGTGGAGCAACACCTTCAACCTATGGATGAGTCAGGATGACGTACTCTGTATTGAAGATTTTGTCCTTTATATTAATTAAGATAAGTCTGTGGACTTAATTGTAATTTCTGCTTTTATTATTAAGATAAAAGAAATTAGGATTCTCAATGAACTCTAATCGGTTTTTGACATCTCTTCTTGGTATCAGAGCTAGCCGCCTATCCCCCGACCTCCATTGCGCGCGCCCCTTTCCCGATCCCAATTTCGTCCACACCCCGCCGGCCACTGTCGCCACCCCAACCCCCCCCCCCCGGCAGGCCACCCCGTCACCTAGCAGGACCCCCCGCAGGCCCTTGTTGCTCCGCTCGGACCTCCCGTCGGCCCCCGTCGCCACCCTGACCTCCCGCAGGCCCCTCTGTCACCACCCCAGCCTCCCTAAGGCTCCCGCTGCTTCGCACACCATGTGACCCCGACCCCTCGCCGGTCACCCCGTCGCTCTGCTGGGCCCCCCGCAGGCCCCTGCCACTCTGTTTGGCCCTCCCGTCAGCCATCGTTGCCATCCCAACCCCTCGCCATCGTGCAGGACCCCACACAGGCCCCCCTCCCTCTTTCTCGCAGGCCCACAAGCCCCACCCTACCATCTCCCGCCTCCCTCAAGTTCTTCTTGCATTTTTTTTTTGGGAGGTAGTGATCTTGTTCATGGTGTTTCTTGCCAAAAAATTTTTTGGCTTTATCCTCTACCTTGCTGATTCTGTGAAGAGTCTCCCCGATTTCTTTTTCTCGTATATTTCTCATCACCTCCCATGGATACCAAGGTCGTCCTGCTTGTCGGCTCTGAAGAGGGTTTTGCCTGAAGTATACAGTTCTTTTGGATGACAAGAATTTTCTTTCTTGGTCAAATTTTGTTCATGTCTATCTCGCTGGTCGGGATAAACTTACCTGGCTTAATGGTGTCCCGAAACCTACAGATGTTGTTGAGGTGTTAAAGTGGACCACCGAAAATTTTCAGATTCTTGGCTGGCTTCAATGCTCCATGGAGCCTAAGATCTATGAACAGTTTATGTGGTATGATTCCGTTTCTAGTTTGTGGTTTGCCCTACAACAGACTTATGGACACACTCGAGTTGATACTCGAATATACGCTGTCTACCGAGAGATCACTACCGCTACTCAAGGAGATCGTTCCGTTCAGGAGTATTTCTCTTTTCTTCAGAATCATTTTCTTGAGCTCTCGGATCTCGAACCCCTGAGTGCATTCTAAGATCCTACTGATGCCGCACTTGCTCAGCGACGACAGGAGAAAAGAGAGATTTGTCAGTTTCCGATGGGACTTCGATCAGAGTTTGAAGCCGTTCGTGTTCAAATCGTTTGGATGGCCCCTCTACTAGATCTTCTTGACACCTTCTCTCTTGTTGCTGAGTCGCTGACCAGGAGCGTAGCCTTCATCTTACTGGTGCTCCGCGGGTGCTTGTCCCTCCTACCAATGATCTTTCGATTGAGCAAATGGCTCTTGCTTCTAGTTCTTGACCTTCGGTCTCGCGCGTTCGCTACCGTGGAGGTCGCAATCTGTCTGGTGGACGTAGCATGCCTGATGGCCAGGGCTCTACTGGTCCTCCCAGTCCTTGTACCTATTGTGGCAAGCAGTTTCATGTTTGCTCGAGATGCTTCCAGCTGTACCCACACCTGCATATTGCCTTCACACCTCCTCATTCACGGACTGTTCCTGCTGCAGACGTATCTAATTCATCGATGCAGTCTTCTCCGCCTACAGGTGTTTTGAATTTGAGCCAGGTGGTGTCCCAGGTGCAGTATCTGATAAGTCAGCTTTAGCAACTACGGACTTCTCAGCCTTCTCAGCCCTCTGCATCCATTGCTTCCTCCTCAGGTACTCTGTTTGCTTTCCAGATTTCAGAGGTCGATCATGGCTCTTCGCCCTGGATCATTGACTCTGGTGCCACTGATCATATGACTGGTGAGCTAAGTCTTCTTTCTCATATTGAGCCTTATTGTCAGTGGAACATGCGCCTTGTTGATGGATCTGTTACTCCTATCCTCATCAAGGGTATTGTTCCCCCTTCTTCTTCTGTTCGTCTCGATTCTGTTTTGCATGTTCTTAAATTGGCCCTTAATCTACTGCCTGTTAGTCGTTTGACTTATTCTTTGCATTGCTCTATGACATTCTTTCCTGTGGCTGTGTGTCTCAAGACCTGACTTCGAGAAGAATTTTTGGCACAGGCCGTGAGAAGGATGGGATCATTGGGATGTACTTGCTCGATCGGCCACCTGTTATTGTTCCTGCTTTGCTTCCTCCAGCAACTGCCTCTCCTACTCGCTCCGCTACTTCACCGACTGGTGCTGTGTGGCACGCTCATTTGGTCATACTAGTCCTCAATCTGTGGTTCATGTCTGCCCTGACTTCCCTTTTAGTTCCTTTTCTTTTCGTTGTGATGTGTGCGAACTTTGTAAACACATACATAGTTCTTATTCTCCTTCTACTAGTCGGTCATCTTTCGCTTTTGTATTGGTTCATTTTAATGTCTGGGGTACGTCTTCTATAACGTCTTATGATGGTTTTTGTTACTATGTTACCTTTATTGATGACTTTTCTCGTTGTTGTTGAGTTTATCTTATGAAACATGAGTCTGATGTGTTTGCTATGTACTGTCAATTCTCTGCTATGATACAAACTCAATATGGTGCTCGTATTCGTGTTCTTCGTTCTGATAATGGTGATGAATATACTTCTCGCTCTTTTACTTCTTTTCTTGTAGAACAGGGTACCATTCATCAATTTTTTTGTCCTTATATACCTGAGCAGAATGGTGTGGCAGAGCGGAAGAATCTTTATTTGTTGAATATATTTCGATGTATTCTTCGCGGGATGTCGGTTCCAAAGTCTTTCTGGAGTTCTGCTCTTCTTATTGCCATTTATTTGATCAACTGCACTCCATCCAGTTCCCTTGATGGGCGCCCCCCATTTCAGGTTCTTCATCTTGACCAGCCCCTCTTTCGGTGTGTCTTTGGGTGTGTGTGTGTTTTGTTCAGGACCGTAGTCCTTCTCGGTCCAAACTTGACGACAAGTCTATTCGGTGTGCTTTCTTGGTTACTCTTCTGGTGTCAAAGGCTATCGTTGCCTTGAACCCCATTCACGTCAGATTTATCATTCTATGGATCATCTTTCATGAGGATGAGTCATATTTTTGGGTGCTGCCTCCACCTCCCTTGCAGTCTGCCCATGTGCCGTCTACTGCTACTCAGTCCATGCCTGTCTTTCCTTTCCCCAGTATGTTTCTCTCGCCCGCTTATTACACCGACATATCACAGGCAATCGCACCAGCTTCGGTTGTCCAGCCCAGTCCTCTCACTGTGTCAGAGCCTCTTCCGGAGTCAGATATACCTTCCTCTACCATCCTTCCTCCCGCTCCTTTTGATGACTTGCCTATTGCTCTTCACAAGGGCAAGCGGGCTTGTGTTACTGATCACCATTTGGTAAGTGTTGCCTCTTATCAGGGTCTTTCCCATGCATATCATGCGTACCTTACCGTCACGGATTCTATTCTTATTCATCGTTCTACTATTGAGGCTCTTCATGATCCTGAGTGGGTCAAAGCTATGGATGCTAAGATGTCTACCTTGCATTAGAATGGCACTTGGTCGTTGGTTCTTCTACCCCCTAGGAAGTGTACTGTTGGCTGCAAATGGGTCTACACCGTCAAGTATCGTGCTGATGGCTCTCTTGATCGCTATAAAGTGACTGGTTACTCGCGGTTTCACTTAGTCTGCTGATGAATTTGGTGCTACCTTTATGCCTGTTGCCAAGCTAACCAGTGTTCGTTTACTACTCTCTCTTACTGCTAGCCACTCTTGGCCTCTTCATCAACTTGATATCAAGAATGCATTTCTTTATGGTCATTTGGCTGAGAAATTTATATTTTATATGGGCCCACCTCCCGGATATCGTCTTGAGGGGGAGTATTAGGGCAAGGTTTGTCGCTTGCTCAAGTCTCTCTACGGCTTGAAGCAGTCTTCCCAGGCATGGTTTGAGCGCTTTAGTAGTGTGATTTTTCGACTTGGATTCACTCGGTGTCACGCTGACCACTGCAGAGGGTTGACGTGCTATTGTTCTTATGTATGTTGATGATATTATTCTTACAGTAGATGATGCAGCTGGGATTACGAGAATGCCTGAATTTAGCAGACACGACCCTATTGGGACGGGTTTGGGATGGCAATTTAGCGAACACGATCATATTAAGAAAACTCATGAAGAGAACCCATATGACAGAGACAAATAGGGATGGCAATTAACCGGGTTTAGCGGACACGACCCTATTGGGACAGGTTTGGGATGAAATTAAATGGGTTACGGTGGGTTTGGGATTGGTTGAAAAACCCGATTGGGTTTGGGACAGGATCGGGTTTAGCCTACCCCACCCTGAACCTGACCCGATTACATCTAACCTATATCAATTAACATATACACTAACATTAGTCGCACTTACCGTAGCCCAAAAATTTCCTACCATGAATATATTTTTTAAGAAAAAATACATAATTCACTTATTTGTTAGTTAAAATGGACTTAGCTCCTACTACCTTTAGTGTTTATCTTTTAATTCAAACTCAATCCAGCTCGCTTCTATTCATCCTTTCCAAACATAATTGGGATGGGATGGGTTTGGATTTTGGCCAACATAAATGGGACGGGTTTCGGATTTTCCCTCCAAACCCGAGACGGGTTTGGGACAAGGTATTCCTTGGAGGATGGGCTCGGGATAGGGCCGCCCATCCCAAACCCAACTCGTTGCTATCCCTAGAGACAGAGAGATTCAGATCAGAGAAAGAAAGGGAGTGGTGTGTTCACAGAAATATAGGTTGAGAGAGAGAAAGAGAGAGAGATTAACATCAGAGAAATAGAGCTCGATACTAACCCTAGGGCTCTATCCCTCATCACAATCAAAATCATCGGCTGATTAGGTTCGGATTTTGACCGAAGGGGAGTGTTCGAATCCAAAAAACATGATGTAGATGGATAGGAGTAGGTTGAATTTCACTGCGGCGTAGGCCGAGTAACAAATTCTAAATCATCTACGACATTTTGAGTCGATCAATCACTATTTTTTGGGGGAGAGAGAGAGAGAGAGAGAGAGAGAGAGAGGGAAAAGGGTAGAGTACCTGAAACCCGATCGAGATGAGGAGGTAGCAGATTGGGGGAGTAGATGTCATCGTCGCAGCTGCTCTGCGCTGCCTCCGGCTGGCCACGCATCCTCAGGGCTTCCGTCTCCGATCGCTCGGCCTCTGATACGACGAAGGAAAGCGTAGCAGGGGAGCAATGGCGCAACAGGGGAGCAATGCGGCTGCTATTCAGCCACCATGGTACCCGCCTTCTGCCTTGGGCCTTGGGCCTGTGGTCCCGGGTTCTATGCCTGCCGACTCAGGCGACTTCTTCTAACTCTGCTGACGTGGCGCCTTTAAAGCCCTTACTATATATATTTGTCCCAAACAATGTTATCACCGTGGTTCGGGGTCCACCCGCGAAGAGCTGTTCGACTCCACAAGACGAACCCTAGGGGGGCATCGCATCTGTAGGGACGGATGATCCGAATGGGGACGGGAACCACGATGATAGCTAGGTTTGGGACGACAATTTTAAGTCATTCACTAATCAATAGTTAATCAAGATCATCTTTTCAATAATAGCTAGCCAATGAAAACCACCCAACTCCAAAAGACTCCGTATCAACTATGCTAAAAGTCAAAAATTACAAAAGCCCGTATATATATATCTAAATTATTTACCCAATTCGACCAAGTTACTAATTACCAGAATGCCAATAGATATTTTAAATATATACAATTTTGGATTTTAAATAAATATTAATAAAAATATTTAAAAATCACAAAATTAAATGGAAACTATGGAAAAATATCATAATAAAATTTGGGTTAGAATTTTATGGCTGTTGGGTTCAGATTTCAAGGAGACCTGAATTTTCATCAACAGCCAAATTTTTATTTGTCGGGCTCGGGGATTTCGATGAGGCTCGTATTTTCATCAACGGTTGAATTTCTGATTGTTAGATATGGATTTTGAGATGGTCCGGATTCATTTTTTATAAATATTGAACAGATCATCCTTATTTTTACATATCCTTCTACTCTCCCCGTAGGAGATGGTAGATGAAGCTTTGATCAACAAGCTTCTTGACTTCTCCAGCTCCAGTGATGATATTGAATTGTTGGTAATAGCTCCATTAAAGGAGGAATGGCTCGCTAACTGGAGGTGCTCAAGATTAAGGCGAGGCTTTGTTCAAGGCCATGCAATGATTTAGCGTGATCGACTTCAATGTCACAATGGACTCTTTCAGGATTACTTTGTCGAAGATCCCATTTATCCGTCCCATCTGTTTCGTCGAAGGTTTCAGATGCGTCACGAGCTATTTTTTTGAATTCAAAAGGCATTGAAACAATGTAATCCTTACTTTCTCTATACGAGAAATTATGCTGGAATAATGGGCATGTATTATCTTCAGAATATCATTTGCCGCCATGAAGTTGCTCACCTATGGAGCGGTGGCGGATTCCGTAGACGATACATGTGACCAGCAAATTGCATAAAAGCACTGCAATCGAGAGTCTAAAGCGATTTATTAAAGTGGTTGTTACAATCTTCTACGACGACTATTTGAGGCCATTGAACAATGACAATGTCGCGAGACTCTTAGTAGTTGATGAAAGCCATGGATTTTCTTATATGTTGGGTACCATTGACTACATGCATTGGAAGTGAAAATTTTGTTCATCAACTGGAAAGATATGTACTTTGGTTATGTTTGCATACCTACCATTATTCTAAAAGATATAGCTTCATACGACCTTTGGATATAGCACACATTCTTCGGATTATCCTTGGATCACACAACATCAACGTCCTCGATCGGTCTTCCATATTTGCGAACCTCGTCAAATGACATGTTTCTCCATATAAATTCTCAATCAACGGCAACAACTACTCTATGGGATACTATATCGCCAATGGAATATATCCCTAGTGGTAAACACTGGTGTAGGCAATCTCGTCTCCATAAAGAAATAAGCATAAGCATTTTGCCACAGCTCAAGAGTCAGCAATGAATGATGAAGCAAGCATCTGGAGTACTCTATACACGATTTGTTGTTGTTCGATAACCAGCATGTTTCTGGAACCATGAGACGCTTGATAAGATTACGACATCATGTGTTATACAACATAACATGATTGTTGAAAATGAGTAAGTTGATTATGCCTCTGACTTCACCTACGATGCAAATCGATGAGAACCCAAGCATAACAGTATCACATGATCGTACGATAAAATTTATGGAATTCATCGGTGTTTAACGCCATATCCGGAACCGAGAAACTTATTTCCTGTCGACTTTATGTTTAAAAAAAAACAAATCAAATCAGGTGGTCACGTGGGTAACATACAAATGTTCCCCTATTAAAGCTGAACAATCATATGGGGAATGTCCAATGGTTATAAACTCAATTAAACCCATTAAATGGTATCAAATGGCTCGGATTAAAACCCCATTAAACCCAATTGTAGGGGCAGCCAAGACACACCTCTTGGTAGGCTATAAAATGGATCAAAAACCTATGGATTTGACACACTTTCGATTAGCATTTTTTCTCTCGAATTGCTTCTCCAAAATCTCTCTTTTTCAATTCTCTTTAAGCTTTTTGCTGGGCTCCTGAAGACGATTGTGATGTGTTCATGTGCCTTCTCATAGGCATGCCAACGAGAAGGAAAGGTGGTCATTCAGAGGGTTCATTGTATCTTTAGTCTTCCTTACCACGGACCCGCACGTACGGGGCAATTTGATTTCTAGAATAGCACCAAGGTGTGCTTCGACCCCAGGCCACCTCTAACTCCTCCTTCTTCTTAATATTATTATTAGTATTTTTTGCATATATATTAATTTAGTACTAGTATTATCATAGCAATATTTGACTACAAAATTCATATAATTTGTTCACAAGTTCATTCACATATTTTCATCATTTGATTTGGTAAAAAAAAAATTGAAACATAAAATTGTCATCCACCTTGTTTACAAGAAAATCCATATTTACAATATTCGTTTAGCAAGCAAAATTTTCAACAATCTAGAAATCTAATTGTATAATTAATTCATTGGCTTAAAATATTTGTAGGTTTCAAAAGTAATTAAATTTAACTTTTGCAAATCTTTTATATCATGCAAATAACAAATCAATTATTGAATATTACGTTGTCATATCCATATTAATATTTGATTTAATCTAATTTCTTACTTTAGTATTGATCTTTGAGTTAATCTAATAACATCCTTGTTAATATTTGCTTAGCATTAGTTCTTGCCAATAATATATTATTAGTGTTAGTGAAAAATCATATTGCTAACATCTTATTGATTAATATTATTCGGCCATTGGTATCATATAGCTAATACGAGCCTAGTGTAAGTGAAAAATTATTTTGCTATACATAATTAAAATTTGATATTTTATAATTAACTAACTAAGAACTTAATCAAACACATTCATCTAAACACAATCAAAACATTAGTAGGGAGAGCTCGGTACATACATTCGTGTATATATTACTAGTCTATAATCCCCATAATCTATAAAATTTGATAATTTATTTATATTAATAATTTTAATTATTATTTTTTATTTCTACTTAAGTCTCTCGCAAAAAAGCGACTGAAAGAATTCCAGTGAATCATTTTTAGTTAGACGGTGTTTAGAAAAGCTTGTCAAAAAGACATACATGTTTAAAACAGATTGGTATTTTAAGCGAGCCTAGTGCTCCATCACCCATTTAGAGCTGATATGGTTGTCATACTTTGGAGAACTCGTTTGAACTTCCAAAGTCAAATCTAGAGATACTCATGTCAACTATTATACAAAAAAAGAATCTAAATTTGGTTCACTTAGAAAATAGTGTACTATATTGATATGACACAAACTTTGTTTCATTTTAGGCTTAATTCTCATACTTTGAAAAATAACTTCCCCTAGAACTGAGTACCTTAGTGCCAAACCTGATAAATTTGACGTGACAAATTTCAAGCATTGGCAAAACAAGATAAGATTTTGGTTGTCCTTGATTGGACTAATATCTGCAATTAGTGATAGCACCACTAAATCAGAAAATGAGTCCAACCTAATAAACAAATATGCTCAAATTAGTAGTGGATTTTCTTACCAAGATAGATATGATTCCACTTCTACTTCTAGGACTCATGAGGAGATAGAATAAATTTGCCATCACCGTATCCTAGGATCCCTTTTCTGATAGATTATATGACATATATTATACCTCCAAAGATGCCAAAGAATTTTACAATACCTTAAATTCTAAGTACGGCCTAGATGATGCTAGGATCAAACACTACAAAACAATTGATTTCAATAAGTTTAAGATTGATGGTTCTAAACCGATGAATGATCAAATTCATGAGTTTGAGAATCTAGTCTATTATCTAAAGGATAATGGGTCAAACCCTAGATGAAAACTTTCAGATAGCCTATTTGATAGATAAACTCCTACCCTCCTGGTTTGACTTGCTAGGAAACTAAACAATTCCCAATTAGAACTATCTCTAATCCAAGTCTTCAATTTCATTAGGATAGAAGAACAACATAGACTTAGAGAAAAATCTCTCTTCGAGTTTAAACCTAAGATAAATAATATAGAATTCAAATCCAAACACCATAAGAAAATCAATTCCTTCCATCCCAAGCCAAATAAACCCTTCCACAATAAGTCTTTCACCAAAACCCCCAAATTCCAAAAGAAGTCAACAGAATGAGCATGCTACTGCTACGTATATGGTCAAACTAACCATATGGTACCAAATTGCTTTTACAAGAAGACTGGACCTTATAAATCTAGGAAAAATAAACCACAACCTCTTTCCCAAGCTAATATAGTTACCTCATCTGAGAATGCTTTCAGGTCGACTGCCTCTATTCCAGAAGTAAGCTTGACTTTGTAAGCATTTGATTGGTGGATTGACACCGGAGCTAACATCCATGTATGTTTTGATCGTTCTTGGTTTTCTACTTATCAGGTCTCAAGTGGAGGAGCTGTAACCATGGAAAATAATGTTGAAGCTCGTGTATTGAAAACAGGTCAAGTCAACTTGAAACTTACATTGAACAAGATCCTGACCCTACACGGAGTTTATCATGTTTCAGAGATTAGGCGCAACCTTGTTAGTAGTTCTTTTCTAGTTTAAGATGATTACAACTCGTGTTTGAATCGAATAAAGTTATAATTACAAAATGAGTGTCTTTTATTAGAAAAGAATTTATGAGTGATGCCATATTCAAGCTAAATGTTTGTATTCCTTTCGATAATAATAAAAGTTTTTCTTTATTAAATATTGAATCTTCACCGATTTGGCATGCTATATTAGGTCATGTAAATTATAACTTCGTCAAAAGACTGATAAATCTAAATCTAATATCTAAGGCAAATATCCAAAACCTGGATAAGTGTGGAATTTATGTAGAAACAAAACAAGCTTATAAATCCTTTAAAACAATCGATAGAGACTCCAAGATTCTCAAATTAGTTCATAGTAATATATGCAACTCATGAAGGACTACTATAGGAAGTAACAGATATTTCGTCACCTTCATAGATGACCTTTAAAAATATTGTTACCTATACCTCATTAAAACCAAATACGAGGTACTAAGTAAGTTTAAGGTCTATAAAACTGAGGTTGAAAACTAAAGAAATAAAACCTTAAAAATATTTAGATTTAATCGAGGTGGAGAATATACTACTCTTGGGTTAATTCAGTTCTATAAAAAACACGGAATAATTCTTGAAGTCACAGCTCCTTATACCCCCCAATCCAATAGAATAGATGAACGTAAGAATAAAACCCTTATGAATATGTTCAGTGACATGCTAATTAGCTAAAGAGCATATAAAAATTTATGGGGGGAGGCTCTAGTAACATCTTGTTTTATACTTAACCAAATCCCCTCTAAAAACAATAACCCCACTTCGTATGAGATGTAGAAGAGTAGAAAACGCACTTTGGATTATCTTAAAGTGTGAAGGTTTTGGCGAAAGTCAAGATCCTTGAAAATAAAAGAAAAAATATACGTCCAAAAACCATAGATGTTATCTTCATAGGTTATGCATCGGATAGCAATGATAACCGATTTGTAATACCCGGTACTCCAGATTCATTTTTGCACAGAGCAACTCAGTATCTATGTTGCTAAATTGATTGATTTGATTTTTTTTATCGATCGATGGTGTGTGTTTGAACTTGAGTTGGACCGGGCAGTGGGTCCCGAGTTCGGGTCACGAGACGAGAATGGAATGATTTCAAAACATGTGTTCCTATGTTTCTCGACAGATAAATCATTATTATAAATTTAATTAATAAAACAGGTTAAATGGCGAGTTTGTCGGACCCGTGAGGTTTGTGAGTAGGTGCGACTTGGCACAAGGCGAGCTCGAGTGGGAGCTATGCTTGATCAAAAAAAAAAGAGTAATAAAAAAAAAATAAAAACCTAAATCTAATCCCAACCGTTCCTCTCTCCCTCTATTTCTCTCTTTCTCTCTCTTTAACCCAGACCCGAACCCAACCCCATCTCTCCCTTTCTCTCCCTCTCCTCTCCCCCTCCAATCCTAAGCCAATACCCCCTCTACCATTCCCTCTCCCCCTCTAATTCCCCAACCCAATCCGACCTCACTCTCTCCTCTATCTCCCCCAACAAACCCACCCCATCTCTCGGATCTCCCCATTCACCCGATCCTTCTCACCCCAATCTCTCTCACTCTCACCTCTCTCCCGGATCTCACTCTCTCTCGGATCCCTCTCTCCCCCTCTCTCGGATCTCTCTTCCCTCCCTCTCTTGGATCCATTTTCCCCCACCTACCCGATCTCCCCCCAAACCCGACGCCCCCACACCATCCCGTCACCCTCACTCTCTTTCCCGATCTCCACTCAACCTCCCCTGATCTCTGCTGCTCTCCCCTCAACCGGATCCCTGAAATCCGGCGCCCTAGATCTGCTGTACTTGGTCGCCGCCCCCCTCCCTTTAAAACCCTAACCCGACCTCAATCCCCCTCATCAATTCGATCTCTCTCAACCCCTCCGATCTCTTTCTTTCTCTCCAGATCTGCCTCTCTCTTTCTCTCTCTCTATCTCCTTCTCTGTGGTGTTTGGCGCGCCGTAGCCAGAGCAGAGGTGGCCAGCGCCAAAAATGAGCAAAGAGGAGGAGCAGCCAGCTGCAGCCGACGGCCCCTCCCCTTGAGCAACCCAGTCCGATCCCCCCACCTCTCTCGGATTTCTCCCTCTCCTCTAATCCCTCTCTCTCGCTCCTGTGGTGTGCTGTGCGCGTGGCCGGAGCGGAGAAGCTGGCCAGAACAAGGAGGAGGTGCAGTCGAAGCCGACGACTCTTCCCCGACTGAACGGTCAATCCCTTCACCTGTTCTTTTTTTTTCTCTCTGTTCTGTGGAGACCAGCCCGACCCTTTCCTTTCGGCTTGCTTCGGAGCGGCCATGGCCACTGACCATAGGGATAGTGGCTATGCAGTCGGCATAACCCGAACTCGACCCAGCCAGGCCCTACCAACAACCCTTTATTTTCCTTGCTTTTGCTGCGATGGTTGCCGACGGATTGGCCGACGGCGACAGGCAGCGGGTGGCTTCGACCACCTCGGTTGGACATGAACCGACCCCTCTGAACCAACCACAAGGCCAACCTTTTTTTTTTCTTTCTTTATGCCTTTTTTGGTTGCTGCTGTGATGGTCGTCGGGCGAGAGTCTGGCGACTAGGCAGCCGATGATGATCAACTATCCATCACACCCAACCATCATAAGTACCCCACCATTGGGCACATCGATCCCCAAACCATGTGGTATTTGATCGCAACCATCGACCCCCGATATTGCCTGGCATTTAGAGCTAATGCCATGACCTTTAAACCCTCTTGAATTGTCATTTCCAACCCACCGAGTGGTACGATTCAACAAAACCTTCTGATGGTACAACCTCAGGGCATCGACGATTGTCGATATACCCTTTGGCCGTAAACATAGCCTCTAGCTTTGCCCTCCCTTGTTTCGTGTGCGAATCCATCGTGCTGTTTCGCACGGTGTCATGAGCCGCTATGTCGGTCATCGATTCCCACAGTCATAGTGGCCATTAGCCCCTCTATGTCAACCCTACCTATTTCGGGACACGACCGGACGAGACATGTTACTTTTTTTTATCATAAATGTATATGTCGATCTATCCCCTTGAGCCACGCTCGAGGTTAGCGGGCCCGACCTCATCGAATCATGCTCGCTCAGAGTTGATAATGTAGATGCGGGTCCGATCGCTTTTTGTAGTCATTTGCGCACGAGATCGACCCCTTGGCGGCAACAATGCACAAGGTGGGCCACCAGTGCGATTCCCGTGTGAGTCCCTCATTTAAGGGACCGAACCAATTAAATCCGCATCTGACCTAAAGTGATCTCGGGCGGATGACGAATTTAACCCCAACCTTGTCTATACCTTGCCCTACTGATGCACACCTTGGTGGTGATGCGGAAGACCCCTCGGAGCATGATTGCATGCTAGTGGCAACAACCGACGCGGGTACGACCGCTTAGTCGGATTAGTATAATTGGACCTTAATGTGACTCTTCGCATCGGCAACGCCGACTAACATGATACCATTAGAGCATCGTTTGGCGTGCCAATAGACCTGTGGCGTCCCATGACGCCTAAAATTCTCGACTCGGCCAACTAGGGCCTAAACCTATATTACTCGGTAGTAAACATTGACCATAGGCCCACTGTGTGTATGTGTTTGGCAGTTCGTGACTGTGCTGGCCCACTCGGAGACGAAGCGGAGGTTGCTTGCAGAAGTCTGTATTCATCAACCAGGTGACATCTACTCCCCTTTCCGTGGTCTTTGATAGTGGAAAATGAGAACAACTAGGGTAGGTGTCCATGGTACTGCATGCGGGGCCCGCCGGGCATCGCCGCATGTGGTCATGTGGACCCCTCCTTGCATGCGGAGTCGCAAGTCCGGCGACGCATGCTTTAAAAATATTAATAAAATAATCATAATTATTGCATGGACATCGTAATTAGGTATTCTCTTAAATTAAAATATAATTTAATAATGATTATTGGGACCCATCCTACTAAAAGGAGTGGCAACCCTAATATACTGGTTTTGGGGGAGTGTAGGTTGAATCGCTTTAGGAGCGATGTGACCTTTAGCTGTAGTGCTATTATGGGTTGCGAGAGCAGTGCGGGACCCGGGTTAAAATATTGTAAATTATTAATCACCGTATGCATTTTTTTTTAATTGCCTCAGTAGATGTGTAGAAATAATTATTTACTGTTGGAGCATTTAATACTTTGCTAAAATGGGTGAAATTGAGAAGATTAGGACCCCGTGCCGTGAACCACCCTGCGCGCACAGCTGAAGATCAGTAGGCTAAGGGGTCACGGGCAAGGATTGTGGTAAAGCCAATAGGTGGTGCCCTCGAGTAGGGATTGGCCTAGCAATTCCTGTCCCGGGGTAGTTGAAGACCCTAAAGACAGCAAGTTGGGCGGTAGAGCTCTACCGTGAAAGACGGGAAACCCCTTATGATCATCTGGGTGATTTTGCACATGGTGTTGGAGTATGCGCGGCGAGAAAGTTGGCCCTCTATATCGAAATAAAAGGCCCTATAGTAATGCCCGACCGGGGGCAGGATGAACAAAATATCCGGGGTTCACATTAGGATAGATGTTTTATATGATTGTTAATTACCAATTTTGAAATCTTAATGTTGGATTATGGAATGGTAGGATGTGATAATCTAGTGACATTTAGATGGTCGTTATTAGTACTGTAGAATATTGAATAAACATTATGATAGATGATCTAGTGACAGTAGGTATTGTATGAGGACATAGATTACTGGTAGGATTAGATTATCATTCTGCAAACATTAATAATATAATGGGACTATTAAATATAATTACATCGGTTGTCTCATATTATTAAAGGCTACTAGGATGTCACTAGCCATTAATTTGGCTAATCTTCCAATTTTCCATTGGGGGCTACTCTTTCCCACGAGTAGACTCTCCTACAGGTACGGAGGTTTAGGAGTAGCAGTGGGAGGCTCAAGGCGGAGTTAGGATTGCAATAGTGTTATGTTTTCATTTTGTCGTATCGCAGTCTTTTTATTTCGGGCTATGTAATCGTTGGAATTAGTATAAGAATCATTTAGCTTCTTTTAGCGTTTTGTTACTTGAAAATGATCCAGCTGAATTCTTTTGGGTAGGCCTCTCCTCAAGGCCCCAAGCCTAGGGTAGATCACAATGGAAATATAAGAAAAATAATTGACCTAATTGACTAGACCTGTAGATAGGACCACTAAACCAGTGTACTGAGTATCAGGGAGTGGGTGAGATTCCTAGCTCGCCATTTGAGGCTTGAGCCTCGTGCTCCTTTAGAGGGACCTCTGTCGGTATGTAGTGGTGCGGATATGTCACTCATACTGAGAGGATAGCCTTTTGAAAGTCGAGCTTAATTATATCTCTGTCGACAGAAATTTTATCTCTCTACTTTCTTTTAAAATAAAAATATTTTTACAAAAATCCAGTTTTAAAACACCTCTTGTTTCTCTCTTCTTTTCTTCTACATTTATGAGAGAGTAGAAGCCCTGTGAGAAACCCTAATCGGTGTAGTTAGGCGACCAAACCCTACAAACCCTTGGTTTTTCTCACCTCACACCCCAGGGATCGGTTCCAGATTTCTGGGGCGTGACATGATTTTTTATTTTTAACTCACAGATTAGTAAAATTACTAATAACACAATAATGGAAGTTAGAGCTGCAACTTATTTCAAAGACATCTTTCCTTTTAGAACTAGGCTTGAAACAAAACCTAAATTGAACAACACTGACATAGGATCAAGCTTTAGAAATAAAAGACCAATTAAGAATGACACTCCCACTGAACCTAGGAGAAGCTCTAGAGCTACGACAAAAAAGATCTTCGATGACTTCTATGCTCTTCTAGTATAAGATATACCAATCAATTACGCAGATGAAATGAAGTCATTCAATTATCCTTTCTGGAAAGAAGCTATAAATAACAAGATGCAATCCATTACTTAAAATCAAACCTGAGAATTAGTAAACCTATTTCCAAGTTGCAAATCCATTGGATGTAAGTAGATCTTCAAGAATAAACTTATACCCGATGGATCGGTAGACAAATTCAAGGCTAGGTTAGTAGCCAATGGATTTATCCAAAAACCTAGAATAGACTACTTTGATGTGTATGCTCCTATAGCAAGGATCACTATCATTAGAGTCCTTTTTGTCTTAGCATTCATTAATAAGCTGATAATCTACCAAATGGATATGAAAACTGTTTTCTTAAACAGAGACTTAGATAAGAAAATCTATATGGATCAACCTGAGGGGTTTATAGTTTCAGGTCAAGAATCTAAGATATGTAAATTAATTAGATCCCTATATGGCCTAAAATAAGCACCCAAACAAGGATATAGGAAGTTTGATAAAGTCATCACATCCGATAGTTTTGAAATAAACAAAACCGATGAATGTGTATACCACAAGGTTAGTTGTAATGACATTATCACTATCTGCTTATATGTAGATGATATACTGATCTTTGGATCCAACATTCAAGCAATAAATGAAATAAAACACTTTTTATCTCAAAACTTTGATATAAAGGATTTGGGTCAAGCATATGTGATACTAAATACATAAATCATTAGAAATGATGATGGCATCATACTATCGCAATCTCATTATACTGAGAAGATCCTTAGGAAATACTTTTACTTTGACTGTACTCCAGTATCCACCCCTTATGATCCCAATACTTACTTTAAGAAGAACACATGTCTAACTACGTTGTAAAAAAAATATGTATAAATAATAGGATCATTAGGATATTTAGCTAACTACATTAGACCCGACATAGCTTACACAGTAAGCCGTCTAAGTAAATATATGCACAATCTATATAAGAGCCCCTGGAATGCCCTAGAAAAAGTAATGAAATATTTTAAGGGCACGCTAACCTATGGCCTTCACTTTAGTGGTTATCCAGCCACCCTATAAGGCTATAATCGATGCTAATTGGATTAGTGACAACTTGGATGTAAAATCCATAACCGATTTCATCTTCCTATTAGGAGGTGCAGTTGTCTCTTGGAAATCCGCCAAGTAGATAGTATTGGCTAGGAGCACAATGGAATCTAAAATGATGGCCCTAGATACTACTAGTATAGAAGCTGAATGGTTAAGAGACTTTATAACTGACATACCCATAGGAGAGAGACATATATCAGCTATATCTATCTATTGCGATTATAAGTCAGCAATTGATAAATACAAACAAAAAAAATTCAAATATAAAAATAATTCGATATTTAAAAATGCGACATAAATCGTTAAGGTTTAAACTAAAATACCAAATAGTAACCCTAAATTTTGTGAGGTTTTAGAAGAATATTGTTGATCAGCTTATAAAAGGGTTGTCTAAGACTGTGGTTCTAGAAGCATCAAGGGAGATGGGATTAAGCCTTTACAAAAGATCACCACGATAGCAACCCAATCTCATGGAGGTTCAATTGGTAGAAACAAATCATATCGGTGACTATGAAGAGCACTGGTTATACCTATTCCCATCCCTATGACGTCAGTGCTTATAAAAGTAAGAGTAGAATGTGTTCAAAACTCTTAAATGATTCCAAGATCCTTGAGGCAGAGTGCCTCCTTGCTTACACGCTTTGAGAAATCACCGATATATGTGGTTGTAAGGTCGCGATTATGAGATTAGGGCTAATCTCTAATACACACATAAGATACATGCGCAAGGCCGTTAATAGTGCTACCCGTTTAGAATATCAGCATGGCCATACTGTGTGTGAGACACTATTGAAATCTAAATCATGGTCCAAAGTTCAAGACATAATTTATTAAAGTACCACAGACTAAAACAAATTTTACTAAGTAAAGGTTCAAACCGAGATGTACTTTTACCGAATTCATAGACCAATAAATTTTTCTTACATTTTTTATGATCTTTTAATATTTTAATAATATTATTTTTTTTAATACTTTTTAAAAACATGTGGGGGATTATTGACTTTATATTTAAAAAAAAAAACAAATCAAATCAGGCTGTCACATGGGTAACGTACAAACGTTCCCCTATGAAAGTTGAATGGTCACATAGGGAAAGTTCAATAGCTATAAACCCAATTAAACCCATTAAATGGCATCTAATGGCTATGATTAAAAGCCTATTAAACCCAATTGAATGGGCAGCCAAGACACACCTCTTGGTGGGCTATAAAATGGACCCAAAACCTATGGATTGGACACACTTTCAATTAACATTTTGCTCTCGAATTGCTGCTCTAAAATCTTTTCTTTTCATTTCTCTTTAAGCATTTTGCTAAGTTTCTGAAGGCGATTGTGCTATGTTGTGTGTGCTTTCTTTGAAGCGTGCCAACGAGAAAGAAAGGTGGTCATTCGGGGGGTTCATCGTATCTCTAAACTTTCTTGCCATGAGACTTGCATTTGAGGGACAATTGGATTTCTAGGATAACATCAAGGCGTGCTTCGACCCCAGGTCATCCTCTAACTCCTCTTTCTTCTTAATATTATTAGCAGTATTTTTTGCATAGATATTAATTTAGTACTAGTATTATCATAGCAATATTTGGCTACAAAATTCATATAGTTTGTTCACAAGTTCATTCACATGTTTTTATCATTTCATTTGATAAAAAAAATATTTGAAACCTAAAATTGTCATCCACCTTACTTATAAGAAAATACATATTTATAATATCCGTTTAGCAAGTAAAATTTTTAACATTTCCAACTCCATAAATATTTTATCGAGCATCAGTGGCAGTTATATGGGGGATTGTAAAAAGATTTATTTTCAACTATTTATTTATCATCCTTGTTTTTTGTTATGTTGAGTATTTGTATTTCAATATGTTCAGTTTTCCGTCATGACCATTTTCAATTTCACGAATACGTGCAACTAAATAATTTCTCAAAAATATATATATGATAATTGCAAATTTCTTATTAAGAACTATTTAACCATAATATCATTAGGAAATTAAAATCATAAGTAAATACAACTACTACAAGATTAGGTTCTATGCAATCGCCTATGTAGTATTTATATTTGATAAGCCTGATAGTAATCCCTCAGTATAGTGGGTATTTGGCTTATATCGATCAACATTATTCGCTCCTCTTCATCATGCTGCTTTAGCCATATTTTTTATAGCTCATGTCCATGCTTTAGTCGATGTTTTCCTTGTTCGTGTGCAAGTCTCTCTTGATTTTGCTGGTAGATCTTCCCATAAATTTTTACTTTCTTTGTATAAATCTGCTTCTTCTCTCTTAATTCATGGAGCAACTATGTAATAGTTGGAGCACTACTTTCCTCGTATGCACGTTCTTTCCCTTTGTGCTTGCTGACTTGTTCTTTTTCTATATATTTCTTCGTAGGCACCATCTTCTCCGATATTGATTGACTATAGAGTAGAGGGAGAACCGATAGTAGAATAAAACATGGTTATGACCTTATTAGCCAGCTTCTTCTTCTAACATTCCTCCATACACTTTGGCTAATGTCGAAGCAAGGTCCAACAATGCTCGAATTGGAATAAAGAATTATGTATTGACTTGTGCATAAGCTTGACTCGGGTGACCTAAAATTTTGTACGAACTATAATAATCAATGAAAAAAAATTATCCGACTCAACTCAAAGTAGGAGCATGTGCACTTTAGATTTTATCTTGTCTTGCTTAGTAACTCCACTTTGCTGCTTGGGCTTAATATGGGTACAGCACCCACAGAACTTATTGGTGGTGAGTTGAATCGTCGACCACCAATGCATTAGGGAACTTGAAATACAGTCGACGATTCAGGATCCATGTGCTGCTCAAATAATTCCTAGATTCGTTGCCTATAATTCTTGTACTTTTGGTCATTAGATTGCATCGCGTCCAAGATAATGTTGAGCCATGACGATATAAGGAGCTTATCTTCCTTAGGCTAAAGTTATCGATTCACGCTTTCTTGACAGTTGTGGGGCTTGACCGGAGATGAAAGACTGAAATTAAGCTTTCGAATTCGTTGAAACATGATCACCGCTACTTGAATCATAGTAGATCAAGTGTCCTAGAGCGTTAGTGTATGCCACAAAATCACGAGGATCCATCAATAAAGGAAGAATAGGTTTGAGAAAAAAAATTGATAGAGTTTATGGTTTATTTTGATATTAGGGTAAGCTGTTTATATAGTTTTTTTTCATAAAATTTTTAGTTTTTTTTTTAAATTTAGGTGCAATATTTTGAAGAATAGCAACCCACCTTTAAAAAAAAGGAGGGTTCTACTAGTTGTTAGTTGGTTCAGGCTGAAACTTAAAACGACTATATTGTCGTGGTTTTCATGTGATGCAAAATTTATGTAATTGTGTTTTCCTCTGAATTGTCACATAACCTTACATGTGAAGAGGATCAATATGAAGGAAGTGAAGTGAACAGACTTTAGGTGAGTAAAATAATGTCACTGTCTGTATATGTTTATTTTTAAAATACAAAGTTGGTAGATGAGTATACTATGAATTGATTGTTTGAATTGATGTGTTCTAAGTTTGTAAAAATATGTTTTGATTTATTAATAAAGATTGGATATTATTATATGAGATTCATATTGGTACGTAATATTGTTATATGTTCTTATTATAACAGAGAGCCTTGGTTACATGGTTGTCCAGGTGAGTTGAAGACTAAGTGGATTGGTCCAATATAACCTAAATTAGTTTGCAGCTATGATTAGGTTGGTTGTCTCATCAAGAAAAACTATTGGGATAATAGAGCATGAGTGTCTACACCATGGTCATCGCTAGACACAAATGTCTATGGCCGAATAGAACCAACACGACGCACAGATCGATGAGCAGACACCGGTCCACTAAGTTGTATTTCTGTTTAGAGTAAAATAGTCCAAAATACCGAGGAACCATGATTGGTGGGCTAACCAGTTATGTGGTGCTTTGGCTTACCAATATTTGAGAGTCCAGTTATATAACCCAAAACTACGGTGTGTTGAATTACCGACTGTATTGCATCAACATGCTACTCATGTAGGCCATCCACACACCCTAACAGGATGTGTGTTCGTTGGTGCGACTTATATCGTATTAAAACCCAGGCCTGGTGATCATCAGTTGGACTATTGTCCGGATCCGATTACTCGATAGGGTAATCGGAGGTACAATGTATGTAGTCAATATAGAAGGAACCGAGTTTTGGGACCACTCGAGTCTGACAGTGTTCTCCACCATTCGAGTTGAGTCCTGACACCAAGTGGAGGAATATTGGGTTTTTCACTACTAAGCAGAGATCAGGGGTACGTGAGAGAAATATAATATTATGGTGAATTGAAGTGCAGCCTCCGTCGCACTCTGGGTGGTTACACTGGTTAATTCGGACTCAGAGGGTCGATGGTATACTCGAGGAGTGTGTCGATCGAGTCCAAGTTGGAAGCCATGAACCCGGACCTTGAAGGTTCCACCGTATCCATATTTACGTACGGTCCTCAAATCATCTTCTCGTCTCACAAGACGCAATTAGAGGAAGTAATAGGTCCAACCATAATACACCCCATGTGTGCATCGCACTAGTGCACGATAAATACACGAAATACATGTTTGTACTAGGGGGCAACCACAGGGTGGTACAGAGACACATAGTCATCCCCCTACTTTTAGTGGGCTTCGCTACATGGGTGCGATACATCGATGCATGTTGCGAGTAGACTGGTTGACTTTATTAGGGGCACTCTATGGGCCTATTTGTATTTGGTCAACAGGCTAATTAGTAAAGTAAATCAGGTAAAAGTTTTTCTTTGTTGTTGTTTGGATCCAAAAGGTTGTAGTAAAGTAAATAGTAGGAGGTTTACTAGTAGCCAAAACGTTATACTTCAAAAAAGTCAAGTAAAACTTTTGATTTACTAGTAGAAGGCTCTGTTGACCATGCCACGTCAGCCAATGGCATGATTGAGATATCCCGTGATGGATTCGATGATTTGGGAAGCGACATGGTGATCCCAGTTTCAATGACCATGATCTATGTAACCATGAGATGAACAAAAGGAGATGGCACCACTAGGCAGTCGCCCGTTGCCCCACTGACCGCTGTGTATCGCTGCCATCAGCCACCACTCTTGTCGGTCACTGCCCCGTTTGCCACCACCAAACGCCGCCCGCTAGGTGGGCGGCGTCGGGTAATGGCAGACGGGGTCACGGCGGGGCGACCGGTGGTCGACGGGGGTGGTGGCCGGTAGGACGACGATAGGTTGTCTGTGGCTGGCAAGGGGTGGTGGATGACGACTAACGGGGCATGGCGGACAACGACGGGGAGCGACTGATAGATTTAATTTCTGATTTAGTTTAGTACTCAATCCAACAGTCGTACAGAAGTAATGGTTGACTTTACTGGTCTATACAAACAACAAAAAGGAAATCCAATTTATTAGTCGATTTGGGAGATTTACTACCCCACATCCAATTTACTAGCATTTACTTTGTGGGTTCAAAAAACAAATATTCCCCATGTGTTTACTCGGGGCACACCTATAATAGTGAAATCGCTAGTGGTGTCCCACGAAGATGCGCCATATGAGTCCTCGTACAAGAGGTGCGACCAATTAGTGTCATAAAGGGCATTTTGGAAAACTAAAATACCACTATGATCAAATTTGGCCGCCCCTAACAAGAGAGGACACACATGGCCGCCCCCTAGCTTTTAGGACTTGCTAGCTAGCTTCAAAGGGATGGGGGCCGGATTTTAAGGGGTTTGACCAAACGGGCCACCCACACAAGACAAGGTGTGTCCAGCCCATTGCAACATACAGAGGGAGAGAGAAAGGGGGGGGTCGGCCCTAGCAACTTGCACACATAAGCTAGGGGCTGGCCTCTATAAAGTGCAAAGGGAGAGAGGGGCCAGCCCTAGACTCCCCCCTCTCTTCTTCTCCTCTCGTTTCCCTCTCTTGCGTGTGCTCAGGGGTTTGGACTTCGTCGCGATTTTCCTCCCATGGTGATTCGATGATGGAGAAGGGTCATGCAAGGAGGCACTCAGAGATCCTTCGGTGGCGTGCCATGCATCGTGCAAGTTTACGTGAACGAAGAAGACTTCACCTCTCGTGTACCATCATTTTCTTCGCGGACGATCTTCTACCTCCACCGATAATGAAAATAATCCTCCGCGGTTAAAAGATTCGCACGAAGATATGCAATACTCTAACATGTAGATCTATAGATTTGAATTACATGCATGCTAGATATTCGCATCGCTAAATTATCGTTAGGGTGTTCAATTCACGTGCACAAACGTGCATGCACATGTAGATTAGTTTTATTGAAAGTTTAAATCGTGGAACGCACACCACCTACGATCTTTCGACCAGTAAATCGCATCCGTTGCGGGCCTCTACCATATGATTTTTCCAACACTTATATATTTCTTTGATTGTTTGACTAAAATGAGATTGAAGTTCAATTGAATATGGCTTTGTTGCCAACGATAGAAAGTTCATAATTATTTGTCGCTAATAAATATAACGTTTAGGATTGTATATTATGTAATGTTAATTAAAAATTAGCAAGGAAATGTCCTCTGTCTATACCTATCTAAAAATTTTAACATATTTTTTTAAAATGAGAGAGCAAGAATATTAGACCGAAGATTCAACCAATTATATTGTCAACTACTCTAGCAACATCTATACATACTTTCCAAATACAAAGAAAAATATATCTATTAATATATTCTATTGTGTTAAATGGAGATGAGGTAGAAAATAGATATAATGATGACAGTCGATGGCGGGCAATGGAGGCAACGAGAGGTTCAGGCATCACGCAGGGGGTGTTGTCACCGACCACAAAGGGAGAGAGAGAGAGAGAGAGAGAGAGAGAGAGAGAGAGAGAGAGAGAGAGAGAGAGAGAGAGAGAGAGGAAATACTTAGGTGAAAGAGAGGAGTCCCACAAGCAGGGGCGGACCTACGTTGGGGCAAGGGGGGGCTCAAGCCCCCCCTGGCTTTTGAGAGAAAAAAAAAAACCCGGATATAATTCTCCCGAGAGTCCCGGCGTCCCGATGTCCCGCCAATCCCGGTATATAAACCCTCGCCCCGGCCATCAGCCCCCCTTACCCGTTTCAGTTCGATCGAAGGAAAAAAAAAAAAAAAAAACCCTAGCGGCAGGCCAGCGAGGCAGCGACAGAAGCCTCTCCATCGGTGCGACGGTGGCTGATCCGATCTCGGTGGCCGGCGACGGGATTCCCTCTTCTCCCTCGGTGGGCCGGTGGCTGATCCGATCTCGGCGGCCGGCGGCGGGCTCCCCTCTTCTCCCTCGGTGGCTGATCCATCTCTGCGGGGCCTGCGGCTTGGTCGGAGCGTCCCCCTTCCCTCGTGGCTCGCGGCGCCGCGCCGGTCAGGTCACCCTCTTCCTCCACCACGACGCCGTGAGTCCGTGACGCCGTTGTCCCCGCCTCCCAGGTCTGCTCGCCGCTCGGTGCTCTCACCGACTCCCTCTTATGTATATTCCGAAGTTCGAACCCATCTCCGATCTCTCTATCTCTCTACGGATTAATTTAGACTTGAATTAGACTTTACCCCCCAAAACTAACTGTTCCCTCAACTCACACCCCAAAACTTTATTCCTTTTCCGTCAGCTCACCCTTTCTCTTAGATGGTGTGAGCTGACGGAATAATTAGTTTTGACCCTTTTGGGGGCTAAAGTCTAATTAATGAAAACATGGGAGTAAAGTCTAATTCAAGGCAAAATTTGGGGGGCATAGTCAAAATAATCCATTTTTTTTTATCTTGGTTCAGAACTTCAGATTGTTCAGTTGTTCTCAAAATTTTTTTTCTTTTCTTTGATACAAATTGATACAAACTGTTCATTTCATCATTTGTTTTCTTTTTTTCTTTCATACAAATTGTTCTCAATAGGAAAAAATGTTCACTTGTTCACAAATCACAAGACAAATTGATAAAGAAAAAAGAGAAAATTGTGAATAGGGCTGGCAATTTCGGACCCGACACGAAGTTAGCGGGTCTAGGTTAGGGCTAAATGTGTTCGGATCGTAAACAGGTCGACACGATAGACCCGTTTAATAAACGGGTCGGGTCCGGGTTTAGGGTCCGGACACGGTAGACCCGGGAAGACCCGTTTAGTATTCAACGGATCGTGTTGGGTCGGGTCGGGTCTACCCGCAATCTAATACTATAATATATAATACTAGCAGGTTTTTCGGGTCAAGTCGGATCGAGTCAACTGAATAGACCCGGGTGGTAAACATGTCTTATCGGGTCTACCCGTTTATCATTGATCCAAAAATGCTATTTTTTGTAATTGTAAGTGCCACATTTTGTTATGAATTTTTGCTAAGCAAATGTAATTGAAGTTTTATTACTTTAAAATGTTTATGCCTCCCCTGAGGAAAAATTCTGGGTCCGCCACTGCCCACAAGTCCACCATCGTGGCCAACATGTGTGAAATAGGAGCTCTTAAAGGGAAGCGAGATCACACCTCTGGCATTGATCTTCATCGACAATCTTCATCTCATTCATTGGATATTCACCATAGGCATCTATAATTCCTAAGATGTAATTTCTTTTAGTGCATGATGTGTTCATAATCTATTAGATGTTAGCATAATCATGATCTTATTTTTTAGATGAATTTTTAAAATCCCGAGTATTATAACTGAGACCCAATTTCTTTTCAAGTAATGCTATATAAATGAATTTTTAAAATCCCGAGTATTATAACTGAGACCCAATTTCTTTTCAAGTAATGCTATATAGCCAACTCGTTTGCCAACTTTCATTGCCAACTCCACATGATTTGGAGTGCTGGCCGGTAGGTCCTCATTGCTAGGAGCATTTTTATGGGGGCCATAGGATGAGCCCTAGGTTGATGCCACGTAAAGTTGATAATCCAAAAGTTAGCAAACTAGTTGGCTACCTAGCATTTTCCTTTCCTTTCATTGTACGCTCTCGATCCCTCATAGAGGACAGGGGTGGACTACTCCCCGAATAGTGGTGCTCTCAAACCGGAGGGCAACTAATGCAGTTGCCCCTAGAAATTGTGCTGCCCCTAGTAATCTCAGTGCTGTAATTTCTGTAAATAGCTGGACACTCGTTCCCACTTCCTATCAAAAAGGGCGCCGACAACACTCCCCAAGCTCTCTCACGGCGGCAGCCATGGTTTCGTCTTCGAGACCCACCGATTCCTCTTCTAGCAGATCGAAGGTCAGATTTTTCGATTTTCCTATACCGAGAGATCTGAGATATCTTCATATCTGAAAAAATCCATTTCGAATGTTTCTCATTCTTGATTTTTTTTTTTGCTGGGACAGAAATCAGAAGGAGAACAGAGTAAGGAGGTGGTCTCGAACATCTCATGGGATCTCTCACTGATGAAGAACCAAATCCAGGCCTCCAGATTGGTTTCCATCAGAGTAAGCCCTCGCACCTCCTTCTTCCCTTTCGAATTCCCGAAAACCTGGATCGAATCGAGATGACCATTTGGTTGCAATAGGAGAAGATCGAGAAGAACAGGAAGAGTCTACAGATCCACACTTGCCTCCTCTTCGATTCTGCCTCGGCAGTGGAGGCGGCGCCGAGGGGCTCATTGGACCAGCCCGAGTCGGAGAACATGCTCTCTGTTAGGGTGGGAACCCCTCTCTGTAAGCTCGGTGGATGGGAATCATCGGTCGGGTCAGTGGAGAAGGAGGTTGTTCACAGCCAGGAGGAGATTCTGTCTTCGGCGGCGCTGATGTTTGGAAGCAATGTTGGCGGGAAAAGTGCCGTTAGCCTCGTCAAGCTTCCTTACGTCGAGAAGATCCCGCCTTACACCACTTGGATATTCTTGGACAGGTATGGCAGAGATGCTGATTGGTCCTTTTCTTGAGAATTTTGCATTTTCATGTTTATTATCTCTTATGGATCAAAACCCAGTGTCAGAAAATCATTGAAATCCGTAAGAATGAGAGCATATCAGTCCAAACCCATAAAGCCCAGTTTTTCTTAAAATAAAATCAGGAAACATTCACGTTTGCATGTTTGTTAGTTTTTTAACATGTTTAATTATTGCAAACAGTTGGTTAGTCATGTTATTAACCTTTTTTTTAATCAATTCTGTTACGAAGAGAGGGAGAGACTAGGGTTTGGAGAGAAAACACCTTGTATTATCTCACAATTACATAATACTACCTCTCCTTATATCAGGAGAGAACGCACACCAATACAATACCACAACTAAGGTGGGACTAATAGTAATACTACATCTAATACGTCCCGTTAAACTGATGTAATGTATAAACCGACATCAGTTTGCTTAATAAAAGAAAGGAAAGGAGAAAAAAATTACTTCAAATATCTCATTTTTATGTTGATAGTGCCAGGACGTCCTGGAAATCCGATTGACCTGCAAGCAGGACAATCGGGGGAACTCGACCAATCTGTAAGCAGGTCAACCGGGGAGGGATCGGAACGGAGGAAACCGGTGGTGATGGAAGCCGTCAATGAAGGAGGTCGAAAGGGGAGAGGTCGGCTAAGAAAAAAGGTGTGGATGCGTGAGACCTCATAGGAGGCAAGCACTTAGCCGAAACAAGCACTTGACACTTCCTAGAAGATCTTAATCATTACAGACGAGGGAGAGTAAATAGAGCCGTAGCTTTGAAAGGGTCGCATGACCAAAAAAAGAGAGGATCTGAAAGCCGGCACAAGTGTGGCCGGAAAGAGAAGATCCGAAAGCCGGAACAAGTGTGGTCGGAAAGAGAAGATCCGAGGGTCCGTGCGACTAGGGAGAAAGGATAGAGTTAAAGCTCTGATAGGGTTGCATGACTGGAAAAAGAGAAAAAGAGGATAAGACAATGACCAAGGAGAGAGACGCCGGAGGGAGAGAAGCTCGATTGGCAAGGCACAGGTGGGCCGATAGAGCATAGGACACAGACAACGACCAAGGAGAGCGCAAGGTGCAGGGCACGAGTGCAGACGTAGGCAGGCTGACAGAGAGCAAGGCGCAAGCAGGTTGGCAGAGACAAGGTGCATGTAGGCCGATAGGACGGCAAAGCACAGGCAAGCCGGCAGAGTGCAGGAATGCAGGTAGGCCATAGATAGGCAGACCGACAGAGCACAAGGCCCGGGCAGGCCGACAGGACGACAAAGCGCAGGCGGGGCTGACAGAGTGCAGAAATGCAGGTAGGCCGCAATAGGCAGCCCGACGGTGGACCAGCGAGCGCATGGCGCAGAGCTCAGGGCGTAGGGCATAAGTGTAGACACAGGTGGACTGGTAGAGCGTAAGGGCGAAAATCGCAGGCGTTGACGGGTGGACCGGAAGAGCGCAAGGGCGCAGGCGACCTGCACTCTATCGATAGAATGCAGGTTGGCAGTGTCAGGCGCAGCAAAGGAGCAGGGACCAGAACGCAGGCCGATGTGCAAGGATTAGATGAGCGACTGAGGGCCAACAAGAGACTGTGTTAGGGTACGTGTAGGGAAATGTAGAGGGCACGCGATGCGGCAAGGCTGAATTACAACGATGGAGAGGGCCTGTAGGTGATGAGCCAAGGCCATTCAGCAGAGGGGAGATCGATCGGGGTTGCGAGGGATGCAGGCGGTCGACTGTGATTTAGGGAATCAAGAGGAGGAGGCCGACAGATGGCAGTCGAAGTCGATAATTGCAGGTGGCCCAATCGGAAGAATAAAGCCGGCCGAGGTGGAAAGAGGATCCGATCACACACCTATTTGGAAAAAGAGATTTAAGGAGAGAGAGAAGCTCAGAAGAGAGGAAATAGCAGAAGAGGGGAGATCGGACGAGTCGTGGACGGCTCGAAGACGGAGTTGGCAGCGTCGAGGCACGAGGACGGGAGGTCGGATCTGCGAAGTGCAGGCGACGACTGGATCTGGAAAGCATAGGCGATGGCCGGAGAGGCTACCGGGCCAGATCTGCCCCCCGCTGTGCCGCTGTTGCTTCTGCGTCGGAGAGAGGAAGGCCTGGGGGATCGCGCGAACCGGCAAAGGAGTCCGGGTGATGAGCACAGGCAGTCGGATTCGGCGCGGGCGGCGTGCGCAGGTGACTGGACCCGATGTGTGCGGGCTTCAAGCCTGGCCGACAGAGAGAGGACGACCGGGGGCACCAGATCTGACCCCCCCCACCCCACATTGCAGATGTTGCTGCTGCACCGAAGAGAGGACGGCTGGAGGTGAAGTGGGTAACCAGGTGCGGCCTGAGGTGACACGACCGGAGGTGGAACGGGCAACGAGGTCCGGCAGCCTGTGCACGAGCTGCGAGCTACACGGTAGGAGGCGGTAGGTGGCGATCGAGCAGAGTAGATCGCGGAGGACGTGGCCGGGCAGAGCAAATCAGGGCCGACGTCGGGCGCGGCAAGGAGGCTGACGGAGGCCGGCTTCGGTTCCTGAGAGGAGGTAGCCGGTGTGAGGTCAGGTGGTCGTCGTGATCGACGCAGAGCAAGGGCTCTGAGAGAAGATCCGGAGGGATGGAGCAGATCCGGAGAGGCTTGCGGCTATAGATCCGGCGATGGTGCAAACGGTGAGGACCGACGACACAACAGGGGGTTCGCGAGAGTTCGCAAACAGTCGCTTGGGATGAAGGGAACGCACACCATTCGCGAAAGAGAAAAAAAAATACTATACTCGGCCTCCCCAAGGTCGCCGACAGCGACTGGGGAGGTCGAGGCCAGAGATAGGGTCTCTGAAACCCTAGGTTGATACCATGCTACAAAGAGAGAGGGAGAGAGACTAGGGTTTGGAGAGAAAACTCCTTGTATTATCTCACAACTACATAAAATTACCTCTCCTTATATAAGGAGAGAATGCACACCATTACAATACCACAGCTAAGGTGGGACTAATAGTAATACTATATCTAATAAATTCATATATATATATATATATGTATATATAAATCTTATGGTTACTTATGTAATTACACACGGGCCTTTCATATACATAAAAATATCAAAATTTGTTGATTTTTTGTGGGCGCGATATATGTGGAAAGTTGATCATCCTCACTAAAAATCATCAAATTCTGAAACCTCTAGGTATAACAAATGTGTTATTCAAATTAACGGTTCAAATGGACGGTTGATAAAGCTTCTAACATTTGAGACCCCTAGAGTTTTTGGAATATGTTATTTTTTGTGAAGTCGATCAACTTGCATAGTTGCCATAGATATCACGCCTGCAAAAAATTAGCAATTTCTGAAACCTTTATGTAGGTGAAAGACCCGCGTGTAATTACATGAGCAACCATAAGACGAGTAAGAGTATCCTAGTTGTATACAAGATTCAAAATTTTCATTTTGATCAATATTTTGATATTCTGGATATGGAAATATTTTGTGAAAATATTTCGATAATGTGAAAATATTGCAGTTTTATAGAAATGGTGGAATATTAATTTTTTAATAAAAATTTTCAGTGAGATTCTTGAGAGTCATAAATCTAGCATAGTTACACAATTTCGAACAATTAACTTACATTTCTACACTCTCTTGGGATATGGAACTCTATGTAGCTTGTATCTCTATGTATGTTGTGCAGATGCATAACAATGTATACATTGAAAAGAGAAAAATATTGTTTTATCAAAAATAAAATATGAACATATAAAGTTGATCTGTAGAATTAGTACGATATGGTTACATTAGGCTATTGCTTCTAACAAGGATCATCCAATTTGGTGGATTATTCAAATGGCTTCTTTCATTTAAGCGATGAATAAATTATAACAAATATGTCCTCCATGTCTCCATTCACCTTGTTCAACCCCCATTGCTACTGCTATGCAACACCCGGTGGTACCCACTTCATATTTGGCTTGTTTTCAAAAGAGTATTCGACTTTTTATCAAAAAGCTGAAAAATCTCTATTCTGAATTTTGGTTATCTGGAGGAAAAAAGAGTTAATGTGAAAGAAATATTTTTATAGATTCAAAATATTTTGCCGGTCTTTAGGTTTTTGAGTTGATCTAATACTTTTAGATTTTATTTTGGCATAAATTTTTTGAGGTTTTTGTTCCACTGAGCTTTCTTTTTTAGCAAAATTACACTCCGATTTCGTATAGAAACTGTAAAATTAGATTTTGATTTTTCTGATATTTTTATTAAATCTAAATAGGGGATATTTGATTATTTATATAAAATAACTTAAAGTAAATGAAAAACATAAAGATCATTTATTTAAATGTTTTTTTAATGTAAAAAAGATTGTTAAGCTGTCTTTCTGAAATACATCTTATTATGAGCCAAAAGGACCCAAATACACCCGAAACCTAGATTTTTGGGGTTTCGCATAGCACTTTCGTTTCGGTTGTGTACGAAATCGAAAGTTTTGATTGAAATTTTGGCATTCCGGTCGAAACCTCAAAGCATTATATATATATATATATCTAGAAATACACTACTTTGACATAGTTTGGCACAACTTCCTAATCTTCAGATAGAGGTTTCAGAATTTGTTGATTCTTTGTGAGGATGATCACCTTCCTTTAGCACAAAAAAAAAAATCAACACATTCTAAAACCTTTGGGTGCTTCAAATCTAAAATGCTTTATCAACCATCCATTTTAAGTTTTTAACCATTAATTTGAAGAGCGCATTTGATGCACCTAGAGGTTTTAGAACGTGTTGATTTTTTGTGGATGTGGTATCTTAGGCGAGATGATCATTGTCACAAAGAATCAACAAATTCAAAAACCTCTATCCAATGATTAGGATGTTGTGTCAAACTTTGTGGCAAAGTAGTGTGTTTATGGATCCCGGTTTAATGGACGCAAGCGGCACTTTTTAACTGTGGTTGGGCCTTGGTCAATGTGGGTTCACACTTTCCAATGATGGTCTAGAAAAAAGGAAAAAACACCTGCCAAGTAGGACTTCCATGCAAATTAAAACCTAATTCAAGTAGGACTTCTAAGAAACTTAGGAAACCTTCTAACTAGGAATCCCTATTGTTTGAATTCCATGCAAATTAAGAATCCTAATTCAAGTAGGACTTCTAAGTAACTCAGGAAACCTTGTCCCCTTCTTCTTTCCGCCTTGACTTGCATCATTTGCTTTCTTGGTGCATGAACTCATCCCAAGTTCTTTGTGAGATCCATTGCCTTCGTCATCGATCTTTTTTGGACAGACATTTACCCATTTGATACTGTATACCAACCACTAGATATCGTATTGTGTCTTCCTTGATATCGGAGTTCCGTGCTCGATGGGATGCTTTGTGTCGCAAATATAACAAATGTATGCTTCTTCTTGGTCCACATTGGTTTAGAAGGTCAACACCTTGCGACCATAAACCTTCCAGAATCCTTTATAATCTCGTATGACTCTTTGTTTTGATCCAATGGTACTCTACTTTGCAAAGGTTCATCATGAATAATTTCAACACGGTATGGAACGTTGTTGGCCTTCTATTTTGGCCACAGCTACTTCTTTAGAATCTTAGATGAATTTTCGACCTCTAACTTTTGGTACCTCCTTATGATATTTTCTTTATTCACTTATTCAGGAGCTTTTACATGCTACCCTTAATTTGATTAATCATCATTTGTTGCTCTATTCTCCATTGCTTCTTTAATCTTCACTGACTTCATGTTCATCATTTTACCCTTAAATATGAAGGTATATTTGCTTGCCTCTTTATCATGGTGAACATCTCGATCAATTATTCAAGGTCAACCATACAGTATTTGTGTGATCTCCACAGGAATTACATCACACCAAGCAATGACTTCCTACATGCCAGTTTGGAAGGTTAAAGTGTTCTTGATGGCTGCTATTCTCCCATGCAACCTTATATAGATGTGGATGCAACTTGACTGGTAAGTTTAACTTGTTACCCACAAGTTCCGCTACAGAATTCATACCCCACCAACCGTCGGTAGTCAAGTTGTGTCACATAGAATCAAATGTTGACACATGTTGACCAACACCATCAAATTTGTCTATTTTTTAGGATACCGACAAAGAAACGACCAAAACTCCATTTCAGTTCATTTCGTCGACCAAATAACTGATAAATATTGACAATTTTACATTATGGCACCAAAAAGGTCCATCGTAGTGCAATATTCTAAAAAGCACGGACACTTCCCCAGGCCCCCCGTACCCGTGTCAGACACTTGTCGGACACCGACACTCGCCGGACACGCACTAGACACGCATGTGCCGTCTCCCACGTGCTTCCGGGAGCCAGACACTCGCTGGACACACACCAGGCACGCCGGGTTGACGGGTTGTTCGATATAGGATCGGGTCACAAGCTGTTGTGATTCAGTTTTGGCTTCAACCTATTCGCACCCGTTCTTTTGCATGTCATTTGGGCCTGAGTATAGTTCACTTGTCAGGTTGATTGTAACGGACGGTTACGATTTAGTTTTGGCTTTAACCTATCTGATCCTCTAAGGTTTCAGATAGGTTGAAGCCAAAATTGAAACACAACCGTTGTTTTCCATACCAGTTAGGGCTGTATGTGATTCACCAATCGGACTAAGTGTAATCAACGGTTGCGATTCAGTATGCATTAAATTTTCATTTTAGTTGTTTTATATGAGGTTTTTTCGGTTATTAAAATATATATGAATTATAAACACACATAAAATATAAATAAAAATATTAATTTATTTTGTCGTGTCCCTGCTGTACCTGTGTCCTTTTTTAGGATTCGCCTTGTCGGCGTACCTGTGTCATGTCGTAACCGTGTCCCCGTACCAGTGTCAGTGCTTCTTAGGCAATATTCCAACTTATTGGTCATGTCGGTTACTCGGTTGACATATGTCTCCAGATTTCGGTTGCATAGACGTTGCTTAGTTTAAGGCATCGGATTCATATTTGAATCCAACATGTCGACAAAATCCGAAATTTGGCCAAACTCGATTGAGTAATTTTTTAAAATTGACCGAAATTGACCGACAAATTCTTAAATTTCAATCAAATGTTTTTCTTAAAAGTTTAAATTCATTAAGAACTCTGCGTTGAGCAGGAAATATCGTAGCTCATCAAATAATCCTATTTTAAGTAGGATTTATGTTTTAAGTAGGAATCCTATTCTAACCAGGAGCCCTGATTGAAGTAAGAGTTCCACAGGAGGCCTAGTTTTAGTAGAAATATTAGATAACTTAGGAAACATCGTCGTCTTCATCTTGCCTCCTTGACTTGCATCAGGTAGAGGGTTTTCATCCATTGATTCATAGAGGAGTTTGGTTGACTAGTCATATTTGTCATCCATGGAGCCTCTTCTAGTTGGTCTCTTTTCTAGTCTCAATGCTTTACTCGCTCCAATTTTTAGGTCTTAATTTTATTGGATGTTAGCATGATCTTATGAATCAAATATTGCATGCATACATTACTATGGTTCCATCAAGTTTCTTTTACTGTGCATCACCCTGTTGTTTATCAGTATGTGTCCACTACTTTTTGTCTCACTATTCATGTTAGACTTCCTCTCTCATTTTCTCTCTAATGTATAATGATCTTTTCTTGCTATTTCTTCACTTAAATTCACCTAACACAGCACAGAAATCAAAGGATGGCTGAAGATCAGTCAGTTGTTGGGAGGAGACGGATATACTATGATCCACATGGCAATGAAACACTAATTTGTAGTGATAGTGATGAAGAGATTGCTGAACCAGAGGAAGATAAGCATGAATTCTCTGAAGGGGAGGACCAGATTTTGTGGTAGGTGAAGTTAAATTGCATGCACTAGTTTATGCTCCATTTTCTGTACCATTTATCTGTGACAACTGACAAGTGACGAACACATGCAATGGACATAGAGAAGTAGATGTCTCTTTTTTACTTGTAACTGAGTTGACTATTTCTGCCTTTTCTGCAAATATTACCAATGCTTTCAAATATGCTGCTTTGAAGGGGTCTCTCTTAAATGGGGAATTTAAGAAGTAATACTGTTTTCTAACAGATATCTCATATCTATAGTAGTAACTTTTCACTTTGGTTACGTTTTAACTCATATTTCTTTCTTGACATAGTGTTCCAAATTTGCTTTATCTGGTATCATAAATACCAAATAGATCAAATTACTAGGAATTGGTATAAACGATTAATTCAATGTGGAAGTTAGTTTCGGTTATCGATCATAGTCAGCAAGTTCAATCCAAACTATTTGGAGCCGCCTTTAACATCCACCACTTGTTCCTTTTGTTGGTTGACCTGGGAATCAAACTTTAGTCTACCTGTTATAAACAAAAAGTGTCATTTTTAATTTTTTGTCATTCCTTTACACTCAACGATAATTTTGTAGCAACGACCATAGCCATACTCAGTTAACTGTATCCCTACTAATTGAGGTCTAGATTTAATTTTTTCCCACTTTCATATATTCTTCGCTGGTGATAGATTTTCTAAGCCTTTAAGTCCCTTTTTGCAACATCCATCAAAGTTTTCTTAGGTCTCCCCTATTTTTCAGTCCATGCCAATTTAAACCCTACATTTTGGTCCTCGTTACAAAAGATAATACCCTCTCAATGGGTTTCCCTTCACTTTAGGTTTTACATGCAGAACTCTAAAGCTTTCTTTAATGTTCCATCTCTTGCATTGTCCTTAATTTTACCAGTCTCCTCAATATTATGTCTCTAATGAGTTTACCCAAATTAGAAGTAAGAATTGAATGTGAAGGCGTAATTACTCCGCATTTTTCACCCTGTCAACGCATTTTATAAATGAGTAGTTTTTCCACATAAAACTACCTCAACATTCAATCGTTAATAAGGATATATAACGTGTGAATGGTTTATATTATCAAACATGCCATCGAATATGTCGGAGCCAACCTTATTGTCCCAAATATTTTTACAAGTCTTGATAAGAGAGTGGGTTTCAAAAAGCATTATTCAAGTCCACTACCTATTACCCAAGACCTGGTTAGATTCTCTAAATTATCTTCAAAGGACTTCATCAAAGGTGTCATTACATTGTTGGAGTTTTTAATCACATTTGTCCTGTTTGGAGTCGTCTTGTATCAACCATCAAGCGATGTCCCATCTTCTTGGGGTCAGCTTGATGAATCCTTCTTCACCATTTTTCAAAATGCAATTAAAAATCTTTGCTTCACTGTTTTATCTTCCATGAGTATAGGGTAGAGTGGGTATTAAGTAATGACCTTCTTGCATATTGTTAAATGGGTTGATGCATTTGAACAAGCTTTCCTGAATTGATGGGAGTGACTTGAGTGTTCCACTGCCTCTAAGGGGAACAACTTGAAGTTTCTTTCTATTGTTGTATCCTTCTCCACTTCAACTGGCCAACCATCGGATTTGAGAAAACCATCGACATACTCATAAACACAGTATTAGGACAGCTTTCCAAGTCGAGGTTGGATACTTCTTACCACTGACATTTCTTTTATCTAGGTGTTTGCCACTGTTAATAATCACCAACAATTCCTTATAGACATGCTTTCCATTTGATGATGGATCTAGTTTGGGGAAGGGCTAAACAATAACTCAATTAGTGTTCTATAGGAAAGTATGCTAGTAGCCCAAGTTTGTGATGTTACTTGCTTTGAGAGCTGCATCTTTTTGTTTGTGTTTAATCTTACAAGAAAGAGAGTGAAGCATAACTCTAGAATGGTTTTCCTTATGCCTATCAGTTCTTACCAGAAGATACCAGCTAAAAAGGCCATCTCACATGAAGGGAAAAAGAGATTTTGATCTATCCCTGATGTTGCCACATCGAGCTTAATATGCTATTTTATCTTTATTTTTATGTTCTAGTTGGTAGTAGTTTGTCTTTTGGGCTCCATTGTCTATTTTCGGACGAAGATCGGACGACTAGATTGGTCTCTACGACTTTTTGGCCTATGGTGCAGGGTTTTGTCGCACCTACGTATTTCATGTGTTGGCCAATTATAATCTTTAGTGGGTGAATAATAAATGTGCTATGCAGGAGGACGGGAGGCGTTGGATGTCGCATCCGACAATGTGAAGACAAGTAAGCCATTGGAGCCATTAGCCTAGTCTTAAAGCCATTTATATCCATTCGGGTGTGCCCATAAGTATGAGATGCAAACAAGATACAATTAAGGAACCTAAAATCTATATGCGATGATGCAATCGAGGAATATCCCTAAAGCCAATTTGATTATATGCTTAGCTGAGATTAACTTGTAATAAGCAAGCAATTAAGACTGTAAAATCTACTAGAGGTATTCAATACAAGATCAAAATATTCAAATAGGAAATATGCCAAGATTAGAAAAACTCCCATTCGAAGAACCTCGGGTGGTTTGATTGGATGGATGTTCATCGCCAAAGGCTCACCAAGCTCCTCATCGTACTTCGTACCTTGCTCGGGGAAGTCAAAACACAAACTTCTTGTTGAATTGCTCGTGAGTCCACTTCGAAGCGTCCTCTCATAGTGGAGATTTTAATGACAACAGAGGATAATGCGAAGGCTTCATCTATTTGTGAGGATTGGATGTCGATGAATTTTGAACGGGTTATAGGTCTATGGGTGAGGGATCTATGGTCCGAATTTTATAGGACTCGGGTGAGGAAAACTAGGGTTTCCTCCAAATCTAGACTTTGTGCCCAACAAGGATAAAAATCTCGATATATTTTGCGAAATATCTCGGTTTTCCAAAACCTCGGCACAAAATCCCCTTAGCGGTCTTGAACGGCACAAAAATCACAAAAAATCTCGATATTTCGCACGATAAATTCGTCGGCACTAAATATCACGATATATCGCACCAAAAGACACTAATAAACATAAAATCACCGAAATTTCGGGATTTTTGCACCAAATTTTGGGACTGATTGGTTATAAAAGAGGACTGGGGGCCTAGCTCTCAGTAGTTTATTTACATATAATAACATTTAAGTAAATATCGTTTTACTTAAGTTATTTGCCACGCACGCCTCATACTCTGAGTAGTCCCAAAATGGAATAGAACAACTCAGAATAGGGGATGCGAAGGGGTAGTAATTTTTTTTGAATTATACTGAGTGAATCCCACAGAGATAAAAGAGATAGCAATAACAATACGAACTAAATCAAAGACTTCAAAACTCAGAGTCCAGAAACTAATTGCTATCCAACAAAATAATACAAGTCTCAATAAAATTATTCCAAGCATGATCCACTACTAACGGAAGAAAAAAAATGAGGAAAATTGTTAAGTGTCCTTGACTGCTTATTGACGCTCCAGCGCACTCACACTGCTGCATCGGCATCGACTGCTACCAAACTGAAGATCTACTGTTGCTACTAACCTGCTCCCAAATATGAGTGTCAATTGCAGTGATAACCCACGGTTAATAGAAGATATTTATCTACTTTTAACTTTCAAAGATAAGTTGATAATTTACAAGATGACTAATCAACTTCTAAGCCCAATATTTCTCACATCTCACTAAAATATATAAAAATACAAGTTATTTAGAAATGTGAATTATCCGGTTAACCAAATTGGTTAGACTATTGAATGGACCATCGGTTTTGTCCCTAATGACCGCAGACCGACAATACGTTACTAAAGGGGTGATTTTCACACCGGTTCACCCAAACACCTCCTTGGTCCTACACCGGCCCATGTTACCGCTTTCCCTAGTTGGCCAAACTAAGATTTTCCCGTCTCTTACGGAGGAGCACCGAGCCCAGCTTGCTAACTTTTCTTCGGTCACCACTAGGTGGCTTCCAGGATGATGGTATCCCTAGTTCAGTTTAGGTTAACTCTTTTATATTTTTCCAATTATGCCCCTCCTGTCAAGGTAAAACGGTAAGGGAAGGATACCATGTCCCTTGCCAAATAACTATAGGGGTCCATCTCTTACAGCTATTGGCTTTCTATTAACATTAAACATCTACCATACTCATGTCTTAATGAGGACTGACGAGGTAACACTTGACTCTACTTATGACTTGCGTAATACAAAAATAATAAACGAATTTAAAAAAAGAAGGCTTTGGGTAATGTAGGCCCTATCATGCTTCTATGTTTTGGTTACAGAATAGAGATCAAGTAGTGATAGACCCATATTAAAATTCAAAAATTATATTAAAACTTAATTTGGAAACCTTTGGTTTTGAAATTTACAACATGAAATTTCCCACCACTAGTTACAATGAAAACCAATTAAATAACATGTTAATAAAAATAAACTTGTTCATTATCCATAAGATGAAAAGAATATTCGAGTTCTATAATGATTGATTCATTCAAAGGAAACATTAATCAGATGTAAGAATCTAGACGATACAATACTATAAAAAGAAAACAAATATTTAATATATAATTAATTAACCGATGAGTGATAATCCCTTGAAGGAAATCACCTAGGTTAAGGATAGGGAAGTCCTCGGTTTGATCGGAAGAAACCGATGCCACGATCACGATTGGGGCTTCGAGTGTTGAGACGAAGGTCTAAGGAAATCAAAGATAAGAGTCGGCTCAATCAATGGGGAATACACGAGAGATGGCGACGATGCTGTCAATCCAAGAAATCAAAGGGGGAAATAATTGACAAGAGGGGCGTGGTTGCACTTTACATGTAGTTGCTCCTCGTGGCGGCAGCACTTTATCACTCCCAAGCTTTTTTTTTCCTCATTTTTTTCAGTTGCGAATCCCAACCGGTTTTTAGATTTCACATAACAAAAAAAAAATATCAGATAAAAATCTGAACTGTTGTGATCTCTTCTCCCTCTCTAAGTATATCCCTATCTCTACTAAGTAACAACATGGGGTCTCTCAATCTCTCTCATCCCTCATTTCTATCCCGTCTCCCTTTCGACTTCTCTATTAAACGATCAGCCCCATTCTCCCCTCTCCCTCTTGTTCTCTTGTGCTCGACGTGAAAGTGCTGCCGCCAAGAGGAGCAACTATAGGTAAAGTGCAACCACGCCCCTCTTGTCAATGATTTCCCCCTTTGATTTGTTGGATTGACAACATCGTCGCCATCTCTCGTGTATTCCCCATTGATTGAGCTGACTCTTATCTTTGATTTTCTTAGACCTTCGTTTCAACACTCGAAGCCTCAATCGTGATCGTGGAATCGGTTTCTTTCGATCGAGCCGAGGACTTCCCTATCCTTAATCCAGGTGATTTCCTTCACGGGATTATAACTCATCTGTTAATTAATTTTATATTAATTTTTTTTTTTATAGTATTGTATCATCTAGATTCTTACATCTGATTAATGTTTCCTTTAAATGAATCAATTATTATAGAACTCAAATATTCTTTTCATTGTATGGATAATGAACAAGGTGATTTTTATTAACATGTTATTTAATCGGTTTTCATTGTAACTAGTGGTGGGAAATTTCATGTTGTAAATTTCAAAACCAAAGGTTTCCACATTAAGTTTTAATATAATTTTTGAATTTTAATATGGTTCTATCACTACTTGATCTCTATTCTGTAACCAAAACATAAAAGCATGATAGGGCCTACACTACCCAAACCCTTCTTTTTTTAAATTCTTTTATTATTTTTGTATTATGCAAGTCATAAGTAGAGTCAAGTGTTACCTCGCCAGTCCTCGTTAGGACATGAGTATGGTAGATGTTTAATGTTAATAGAAAGCCAATAGCTGTAGGAGATGGACCCCTATAGTTATTTGGCAAGGGACATAGTATCCTTCCCTCGCCGTTTTACCTTGACAGGAGGGGTGTAATTGGAAAAATATAAAAGAGTTAACCTAAACTGAACTAGGGATACCATCTTCCTGGAAGCCACCTAGTGGTGACCGAAGAAAAGTTAGCAAGCTGGGCTCGATGCTCCTCCGTGAGAGACGGGAAAATCTTAGTTTGGCCAACTAGGGAAAGCGGTTACTTGGGCCGGTGTAGGACCAAGGAGGTGTTTGGGTGAACCGGTGTGAAAATCACCCCTTTAGTAACGTGTTATCGGTCTGCGGTCTTTAGGGACAAAACCGACGGTCCATTCAATAGGCTAACCAATTTGGTTAACCGGATAATTCACATTTCTAAATAACCTGTAGTTTTATATATTTTAGTGAGATGTGAGAAATATTGGACTTAGAAGTTGATTAGTCATCTTGTAAATTATCAACTTATCTTTGAAAGTTAAAAGTAGATAAATATCTTCTATTAACCGTGGGTTATCACTGCGATTGACACTCATATTTGGGTGCAGGTTAGTAGCAACAATAGATCTTCAGTTTGGTAGCAGTCAATGTCGGTGCAGCAGTGTGAGTGCGCTGGAGCGTCAATAAGCAATCAAGGACACTTGACAATTTTCCTCATTTTCTTTCTTCCGCTAGTAGTGGACCATGCTTGGAATAATTTTATTGAGACTTGTATTATTTTGTTGGATAGCAATTAGTTTCTGGACTCTGAGTTTTGAAGTCGTTCATTTACTTTGTATTGTTATTGCTATCTCTTTTATCTCTGTGGGATTCACTCAATATAATTCAAAAAAAAATACCACCCCTTCGCGTCCCCTATTCTGAGTTGTTCTATTCCATTTTGGGACTACTCAGAGTACGAGGCGTGACAAATAACTTAAGTAAAACGATATTTACTTAAATGTTATTATATGTAAATAAACTACTGAGAGCTAGGCCCCCGTCCCCTTTTATAACCAGTCAGTCCCAAAATTTGGTGCAAAAATCCCGAAATTTCGGTGATTTTATGTTTATTAGTGTCTTTTGGTGCGATATATCTAGATATTTAGCGCCGACGAATTTATCGTGCGAAATATCAAGATTTTTTGTGATTTTTGTACCGTTCAAGATCGTTAAGGGGATTTTGTGCCGAGGTTTTAAAACGCGTCTTCTATGTTTGGAAGGGGAAATTATATAAGTAGCTCATGATCTCCTTCTCTCCAGGCGATGTAGGGCTAACTCGTGGCCTTGTACACCTCACCTCACCTCATCCATCTTGGCATCACAGCCTCAGGAGTCTTGGCTTTTGGCCTATTGGATCTTGGTCGTCACATTATTATTTGTAAATAAGCAAATACCCCCCATTTGATTTCAATAAAAATATCAAAAAAATAGAAAACCAAGTGAATAAAAAAGTATACTTTCAGTTTTAGTAGGAGAAAACTTTGTACGGGTTTGCATAAAATTCACATGTTGAGAAAAACGGTTAAAAAAACTCTTTTTTATCTAAAAAAATTCTATAAAATGTAGAGCTACAAGTACATCTAGAAAATCATGGTCCGTTAAAGGAAATTCTGAATGAATAAAAACTTTCTTATATAAATTTTTTTTTTTTCAGACTTAGTAAAAACAATATTTCACATTTCAGCTTAATTTTTACACGATTTCAAACTTACTTAACTTTCTTGTTTTAAGTTCGTTTTCAAAATCGTTTGAAGCATTATTTTAACAATTAACTAATCTTTATTTTGAAAACATTTTTATCCACCAAAAAGATTAAAAACCATTTGAAAACATAGGTCAAAACATGACCAAACAAGACTGCACAAGACTCATAGACTCAAATACATAAAATAAATGCTATGTGAAGCTCTACACCTCTAGATAGGGTACAAATATTATCCGAGTGTGCATATATACTTGGTTTATAACTATCCAGAGTTTTATTGAAAAATTCCATTAAAAAATCAATGTTTCCACCATTTTCATAAAACCACAATATTTCCACACTGTCAAAATATTTACACGAAATATTTCCATATCTAGAGTGTCAAAATATTGTTTGAAATGGAAATTTCTAATCTTGGTGCCCAAATTTGAAGTTTGGATTCAATTGGGATTCAATTCGGTTGTATGAATTGAGGGCTTTGGTATTGCAAGATGGAGGGATATTGGGGAATGATATACGATCTAATTTCGTGGAATTCGGAGATGATTTGAGGGGTTTGTGATGAATTTTTAGGTTTAGCCGGGTCTTCTAGGTTTTTGCTATTGGAAGTCGATGAAAGCTATTGGAAGGGTTAGGTTGGGATGATGGATTGTAACGGAAGAGACGGAGGACTGTCGAAGAAGAAGACAAGGAGGCCTCGCATCCTGTCGGACTCGCTCCGGATCTTTGGATTCTTCAAAACCTGCAATCAAATGAAGAAGATGAAGCACACAATCGAGCAAAAGATTTCTTTTATTTTAATAACATAAGATGATTCAAAACCCCAAGATTACAAGCCTTAATATATATATATATATATATATATATATATATATATATATATATATATATATATATATATATATATAGAGAGAGAGAGAGAGAGAGAGAGAGAGAGAGAGAGAGAAGTTTAAGGACGTTTTCGTCCGTACGTGAATAGTAACCACACCCTATTATGAGATGCTACTCCTCTTGGATTGACCTTAGCAATACCGACTTAAGTCGGGATTAAGTTGGGGTGCGCTGATAAGTCCTCTCATTAAAAAACCCCCAAAAAAGATAAGGCCCATTAAGACACTTGAAAACTGTGATTTTTATAGATTGGGTATGGATAAATGTTCCACAAGTTCTGTACGGAGAAAAAACACCACTAGACGCCACACTCTTACCGTTTTGGCATGTGCTACCTAAGTAATAAAATGGGAAGTGATTAAATTAAAGGAAAGAAGTAACTCATGAAAAAGAGAGGGTCATTAGAAGACCATGGACAGAATGGTGTACTTGGCCCTCTTCTGCATGAATGAAAACTAATTATTAGGGTCTCCTAACCAGTGCTTGGGTTGTGGGACCCCATTAAGACTAATTGGTCCATTTTTATTTTTTTAGTTTTCTGTTTCTATTGGCTGCTATATGGAAAGTTTTAAAAGTTATCAATCTCATCAATCTATCGTACATAAGTCATCTAATCCTAGGTCTCTATCTAATCAAGCCACTTGTGCAAATACTCTCCCCACCCCCTTCACATAAAATTTAAATAAAAAATTTCCTACTAAACATAGAAGTTCTGAATTTAAGTGAAAAAGGCCAGTATGAGTGTCATTTAAAGCCATACCTCTCTATTGACTCTCCTTGTGTCCTCGGCTCTGAATGCATCAGCTTTCAGTTGAGAAATTAAAATCTTTCATTAAACGAGGCACCTCAAATAATTTTGTCCAATCGTTCAGTGAAAGAATCTGTTCACACTCTACTTACTAGGGTGTAAACTATCTGGAATGTGCTTAGATATAAAAATCCTCGTGACATTTCGCTTACAGGTAGTACGATATGTTAATTTATTGTTGCTCTAGTGGTTATAATTTTTGCGGCATGCGGTGACAACTGCCTTTAATGAGTTTTAGGTTAATAGGTTTACATGAGAACATGATCATCGAGTTCATGATGCTAAAGTTGCTCGTATTTGATTTTTGTCTGAAGTTTAGATTACATTTATGTCCTGGGTCTTGCAGGAAGGCTCTTCAAGAGCATGGGCAAAATCAGGAAGTTCTGAACATCCTCACTCAGTTTATTGACGCAACCCCTTCTGAAATTGAGGTATTTAATTAGTCTAAATTCGGATATTCCTGATTATTTGTACTTCTGAATTTTCAGAATTCAAGATCTTTTTAATACTTGTTTGAAACACCTGGGAATTGGCTGACTGCATATGACAGTTCGGAGTTATTATATTTTAACTTACCCTTTATGTCAGTTGTATACACATTACTTATTTTACATTGCAGGAAAGATACGAAACAATCATGGAGAAATATCAGGAAAAACAACAGAAATACTCTGAAGCTTCTGGTGAAGTGCAATCTGAGGGGAGAATGTTTCTTGACAAGACCCTTAGTGCAGCATTAGATTCTTTTGATAATCTCTTTTGCCGCCGTTGCTTGGTGAGCTCTCTCATTCAGACTAAGTTTCAACATTCTTTTGTTTCCACACATGATGCCTTTACTGATTGGTTGATGCTGATACTCAGATTTTTGACTGTCGCCTCCATGGCTGTTCACAAGGCCTGATAATTCCTGTGAGTCATAGCTATATTGAAGGCTGTTAATATACAAAGGTGAAGAATTGTTTGCTAGTCTAACTGGAGCTTGCTGCTTGACAGAGTGAAAAGCAGTCAAATGGGTTTGACCTTGAAGAAAATAGAAATCCCTGTGGCGATCAGTGCTATCTTAGGGTATGATTCTCACGCGTAGATAAGGATAGCACTAAATGAAGATTATTATTTTTCAAGATTCTCATTTCCTTTCTCATATTAAACATGCCATATGAGTCTTCTAACCCATCGTCTCTTTATCAATTTTACTAGTTGCCTTTCATGTATCTTTATCAGGATAATTGTTGCAAAGAAAACACATAATAATGGTATAACTGTTGGGACCACATATGTTATATCTACAATATGATTATGGTATGGCCTTCAGTGGTAGTAACTGAGACCAAATAAATACTGACATAAATAACTTCTTAGAAAAGGGAAACTTATGTTCTTGATAGAACTCTTTGCTATAATCTTCTTTAACTTTTTTATTGAATGGTTTCGGATGTCCGCAACCCACAAATTGATCATGAGTATTGCAAGTAAGAACTTTCATGATGTTCGCTTGTTACAATTCTTGTTTCAAGTTGATTTCTGGGCCGTGCTGGCCTCAATATTTCTAGAAGTGTACCTTTTCTCTTTTTATTCTTTCTTAGGTATTCTCAAAGGGGGCAAGAAAAGGGTGCATGCACAAAAGAATCGATAAGCATGGTTGAGTTGAGAGTGCTTTGGGCAGTTGTATAAAGTGTACAATATTTCTAGGATGGTTTAGCTAGATTCAAGAACATAGAAAAAGCTGGGCCACTGAGGAAAAAGTCATGAATTAGGAAGGTATGTGAATTGCCAACCTTGCGAGGCTTTTGTAAGGAGTGCTGCCTGGAAGGGGCGGAAAGAGAAATGAATTGATAAAGTTGAGGTGTTGCACCTCTAGGAACAAGTGACACAGAAGGATTTATAAAGCTACAACAGATTGCAGATGTAGCAAGGTCTGCGAGTTATTGTTATCCCTTTCCATATTTCGATCTTTTCTTTTCGTATTTGCTAGAAAAAATCCGACTCTTTCAGTTTTGTAAATGCCTCATCATACCTCTAGACCCACTTTTTCTTGCTTATTTTTAACTAAGGTCATGATTATCAAAATGCATTATGTTCTCCATGTGAGGAGTGAGGACTTCTATAGTATAAGGAGATTCCAGGTAAGTAAATTATTGTAGGATTATATATTGATGAGAAACTTTATAGCTCTGTTGAGCAAATCATTTAAAGTTACGTTTCTTTTCCACCCGTCTTGTTTGTCAATAATTACCACCAGATTCAGAGCTCCAAGCAAGCATAAATGTTATATGAACACATGATAGATTTGTAGATCTATATCTTCTGGCACATTGTTAATGTGTGTAGCTTTATTTTCAATTGACATGGAGGTAGTTGTGACTTTGCACTGACATTTCTTAAAAATGTATTTTCTTATGTTTGTCCCCATTGGCGATGGCTTTTGAAGAAAGAAATTGGAATCCTATGTTCTTATTGGTTCCCGTTACTTGCATAATTAAGGTCTCTTGAAGCTATAGTTCCGAGTTGATGCACACTACAATGCTGGATTCTAACACATGATTTGATAATTCTGTTATTGTAGCCTCTTTTAATTGAAGACGATATTAGATTAAAATTTCACTCTGATGTAGGCCTTAACTGCATTAGGAATCTTTATTTATTGAAGAAACATTAGTATATCAGTTTTTATATTATTATTCTCATTTTAGACCATTTATTTATGTTTTTAGCCATTTTCTGCTTTATTTATCATTTGTAATAAATGCCCCGTGTGTGTGTGTTGGGGGGGGGGGGGGGGAGGGGGTTGCTTTTCGGAGCATTTCAGGCTCTTTTGGATGTGTTTCCAGCTTATAACTGGAATGAATAGGTTAGCAAGTATTTGCAGGGCACTAACGATCAAGATTAGATCTTGAATCTGACAGTTAGATCATCATAAGTTAAGTTATTTGATGCCTAGGCACTATTGAGCTTCAATTAAACCTTTTGGGCTTATCATAAAAGCCCATAGATGGGCTCTTCTAGATGGCGTACACCCCCCATTTCTGCCCGTACACCTGCGACCAATCCTCTCTCTCTCTCTCTCTCTCTCTCTCTCTGTGTGTTCTTTTCCATGTGGGATGGCACAACCCAATTCCTCTTCTCTGTCTTTGACGTGGTCCCTCTCTCTTTTTCCTTTTTTTTTTTGTCTCATTTGATCCTAACCCTTCGTGGATCTTTGGGGTCGATCTCCACCCTTCTTGGAAACCCAAATGTATATAAAAAGCAACAAAGAACAAGTTCCTTTCTGATTTGAAGAATATTGATTCCTTCATGTGAGAAGAACCCTAGAAGACGACAACTCCGCACCCTCCTTGTCATCCCTGATTTCGCCTCGCCGGCCTCGGGAAGTTCCTCGATTCGCTCGATACACCTCGACTTTGTCTCTGAGAAGAAATTATGGTTCACGTTTTCGAAGGATCCGACGATTACATCGATCGGGGACCTTGCTCCGTGAGAGGATTCGGCGGCGATTCCTTGTATCCGTGATGAATCTTCTATCCAGGCTGTATCTTTTCCTTTGTTTTCTTTTCCTTACCCCTTTTTTAATTATCCATCGTCATCCCCTTTGAGTCTATCTACTCCTCTATCCTCTCTCTTCCGAAAGCTCTTGCCATCACCTGAAAGTGCCCAAACAACCGTTACTCGATCCTTGATCAATCGGTGCCCTTGTGTTCTTGTTTTTCTTTATTTTTAGATTGAAAAAAGGAAGTTTTTGCTCTTTTTTTATATAAAAACTGCTTGATGTTATGTGAAAATATGCACAGATTATGCCATAACTTTAGATCTAGTGATCGGATTGATCTTAAATTTGGATCAGCCCATCATATCAAGACCTTCATCCCCTCCAATTTTCGTCTAGATCGGGATATCAGATCACCCTGAAAAGACAAAAATACCCATGGCTGTCCCACAATTTCTAGATTCCCCAAATCTCTCCGAAACCTCATGTAGGTCGCTCCCTTGCCTACATCAAGTTGGTATCAGAGCAATCTGACGCCATATCCTATCATAGCGTCTGATCCTCTTGTTCGCTTGGTCCTTTAGATACATGAGCTTATAAAGAATTTGTTAAACTATTCAAACCTTTTGGGCCAGTTCATACCCTTCACCTAAGATCTCCGAAAAAACTTAGTTATTCATCTTTGATTAGAGATCGAGCGTATGACCTTGATCTATCTTCTAAACTTTTTGTTCAGTGGATTTTACAGAGTCCTTCATTATCATCCTTTAAGGCTAGATATAATGAAACTCAACTCTTATTTGATGATATTGAGGATGGGTTGGGATGGAGAGAACAATAGAACACGAGGCTTGCTAGATGCATCAAGCCACCACCTGCAGTAGAGCCTCTACCTCTTGTGGAGCCCTTGGTTCCATCAGCACCCTCAGAGGAGATTCTACCTCCAGTGGAACTTTCTCTTCAAGTGCCTACAGAGGAGCCACCTCTTCCTGTGGTGACTACAGAGTTGTTCCCTCCACCTTCAGTAGTTCTGCCAGTGGAGCCACTTCCTTCATCAGTGCCTTTAGAGAAGCTTTTCTCCTGCAGTGTCACTTGTTAAGTCTCTGCCTTCTGTGAAGCTTCCACCACCGCAGCCAGAGTCAGTAGCGGAGATTCTGTTAGGTGAGCCACTACAACACCTTGACTTTGTTGGGACATACCGTCGACCACATGCAGCTCGCGTGCTTCTGTTCCTGTACTTCAGTAGTTTCTGACCCTCGCTCGATGCTAGTACTTTCTTCGCGAGGGTCCCGGAAGTTACCGACTGCACGAGACATCACATGTTGGAGATTCATCATCAGATCCAGACACAACGACGATCCCACGGTGGTGATCTTTCTTCTGATGCAGGCGAAGTCTTCCGGCATAAACTCGTTGAGAAGTTTTTCACAGCGAAAGCGATTGATGCAGGCCTGATTTGCATCAGGAATATTTATTTATCAAAGAAACATTAGTATATCCGTTTTTATATTATTATAATCAGTTTTAGGCTGTTTATTCATGTTTTCGGCCATTTTTTTGCTTTATTTATCATTTGTAGTAAATGCCTTGTCGTGTGGGATGTCCGTGACCTGATACGGGAGTTTTTTGGATCATCCGGGCTTTTTTTGATGTGCTTTCAGCTTTTAATAAGAATAAATATGATAGCAAGTATTTGCTGGGTGCCGACGATCGAGATTAGATCTTGAATCTGACGGTTAGATCATCATAACTTAAGTTATTTGATGACTTAGCACTATTGGGCTTCAATTATACCTTTTTGGGCTTATCATAAAATATACATGAAGATACCTTTCGGTTCGTGACATGTATCCCTTCAAAGAATCCATTGTTCTCCTTTAAGGGCATGTTTGTATCAGGTCAAAGCTTTTACTAATAGAGTAAAACGGAAGAAAGATTTACTTGAACCTGTTTGTATAAAAAAAAAGACCAGTAAAGTAAATCAAAACGATTTACTTTTACTTGACTAGATGGCCTTTTCAATTACTTCAAAAAAGGCAAGTATAAAAAAATGATCTGGGTTACTTGTAGTTGTAACCTGCTGTTTGACTTTAGCCACGTCAGCATTCCACTACCTATGGTTTACTTCTCCCAACCACCCCACCCCCCTTTCTCACTTTCTCATATCACAACAGACAGAGAGAAACAGGCGCCCGGCCAAGACTTTGGCCACGTCATCACAGTGAGTTGATTTCCTTTACAATATTTTTTTCCCAATCCATTGTGTTGATCCCCATTGTTCTAAACCGCAGTAGGTTTACTTGACAACTCAATTCAAATGAGATCAGCTAAAGTATGGTAAATTATCCGTATACTTTACTACAAGATACAAACAAAGGATTTACTAGCCTTTACTGATCAATTTACTTGACTGAATGGATTAACTTCTATTTACTAGGCGGGTCAGAGAGACAAACGTTCCCTTAAGGTTCTGAACAGTTAAATCCATTAACATGTAAATATCGATATAAAAAATTTAGAATTTTTTTATTTACCGCTACTTGAACATAAATAGTTATTATATCCTGTATGTTTGGAAGGGGTCTCAATCTGAATTTCCGACGGACAAAGATCTTAAACATTTAGCATATCAAGGTTTCAGGACATAAGTTTGGAAATTCATGGTTTGGTGCTTTTTTTGTTTATTTCTTGATTATTTAAATGCAAAAAAAATGTAGGGGATATGGGCTGAAGTCACTGGAAGCTATTGGCATTGCTCTGTCTGAGTTTATTTAACAAAGTAGTAACAGTGACTAGAAATATAATTATCAAAAGTACAATTATTAGGGAAGACCATAAGTTTTTATGCGTCTTCATTTGACTTAGTTTGCTAATTTTCATATTCATGGCTTATTGACTATGTTGTATTTCTCATCATGTCTTGGAATTGGATGTATACGTGTTTATGTTTATACCACATTTGTACTATTCTTATATCTATATTGGTCCAAGTATTTCGTCATTTACTATATTTGTCAAACGATTTTATTGCTGTTTCATTATGTAAGTTTAGGTATTTGATATCTTTAGATATGTTGATGAACATGTCAAAGTTGTATTTATCAGCAATCGACACAAGTTAATAAGTGCATCTAAGATGTTAGATTTCTTTACAAGCATCGAAGCATATGTTTGATAAAACTCGGAATGTATCTTATAATCACTAGAAATGACATAGAATCTAGATCCTAGAAATGGAAAATCCTTGGCATAATTTCGTGCAAAACTTTGTATGATTAGATATTTTGTGTATCTTCCCATGATGGTGCATGCTGTGTATCGATATTGCATGACACAGTTCATGTACTATTCCATAGCCTTAATGATACGGACATGCTACACGATACCTAAATCTATGAACCATAGGGAGAGGCCGGATCCCTAGTGGTGTCTCGATGTAAGGGACTCTTATCGTCTATCTTTGAGGAATAATCCAACCACTCCTATCTTCGTGAGGGTGGAGATGTGCAACTATTCTTCAACTTTTGCAACTCCATGAGGGATCGCTTTGATGGCATGATTCTCTTGATGTTTGCATCTATTCATGATAGAACTGTGGAATAATGTGATTAAACGATGGGGATTCATTTCATCTGTTGCATGTATTTTCCTAGATTCAACTTCCATTGTCCACCTAGAAATCAAATACATACAAAGAATCAAAGATATATTTTGGTTGCTGCTTTAAAAGTTAACCTTTCGATTTCCCTTCAAAGCATGGGTTTTTAGAATATGAGTGAAGTTATGTGCTTTTTTCCACCACTGGCATCTCTGCAGTATGAATTTACTTCAAGCACTAAATTGTGCATCACATTTTGCTCTTTGAATATTCTAATAAATCTAACTTGTCTTCAGTCTTTTTTCAGAGAAAAGATGTTGAACGTCTCTTTCATGACATATCTGATACTAGTTCCGTGTGCGGGAAGGGATCTGCAATGTCAACAGGGAAACGTGGTACTGCATTCTCCTTTGAATCTGAATGATGACAGTACATACCAACAGCTTATGAGGGAATGTGCAGTAATGTAAATTGACTAATCTTTTTTTTTTCTTTTCAGAAACTGCTGAGACAAGCAAGATGCCAAAAGCTATTGCCACTTCTGATATACCAGTCATTCTGGAGGTACCCTCAAAAAATATAGGCAAGCGCAAGGTCTTGAAGCCTGAAAGTATGCCTCTAGGTAGCACCAAACCTACTACTGAATTTGTGGGTTGTGCTGATAAAAAACAGAAGAAATTGTCACCATCCGATGCTTCTCCAGTTAGTGAAGATCTACTGGACAGTGATCCTGTTTCCATCAGTGATAGTACATGCCCAGATTCTGGAGCACCCAGTGCTCATCAGTTTGAGAGGGAAGCTATAAATGAATCCATTGAATTTCATTCTAGAATGGATATTGGTTGTGGTAACAACAGAAATTCCAAGGAAGATGCAGAGAACAATAACATTAATGTTCCCTTGGTAAAGAACTTATCCGGTTCCATTAAAGGACAAACTACTCATGGTTGGAATACCATTGAGAAAGATCTTTACTTAAAGGGGATAGAGATATTTGGGAAGAATAGGTCTGATACTACTAACTTAATTTCTTTTTATATTTTGGTTAAATTTATAGTTCAATTTATCCTGTGTGTATTCTTGTATTCTTGCCCTTTTTCATTAGGAACTTTTATTATTGTGAATGAGGTGCCAAAGGATACCTTTTTAAAAAAATTTGTACATCATTTCTATGGACTTCTTATTTCTAATGCTGCTGCATATCTATCCCTAAAGAACCTCTTCTTTCTTCCGGTAATTTAGCAGAAACGATCTCCACGTGTATATTTAGTACATAGATATCTTATCTTTTGAAATATCAGCTGGCACTATTGACACCTAATTTTGGCAATTTGATACTTGCAACTGTTAAAGTTATCATTCTTTGCAAGTAAATGAAATAAGAGCTTAATGAAAATATCATGACTTTTTGTTGTCAGACTTCGATCAGACCAGAGACAGGTGGTGCAGTTGCCTTCCCTGATATACTTTTGGATTCTTTATATTATGTAAACATTGTTGTATTAAGTATATATTCATGTAGTATTGTTAGTACTTAGTAGAGAAGATCTGGACTGGGTTATGTTTGTACATGTTAACCTGTACATTGTCAGTCTATCCAATCCTTACTTTCTATGGTGTTGAATCCTGTTAGTGTATATAAACTTGGCTTCATTTAATCGTTAAATTGATATGTTCTTTTGCAATATTTCTCTTCAAGTTTTATGTAACAAAACCATGGTTCTGCCAACTGTCTTTACCTGACGTCGCTGCCGACTATGGGTGCTTGTTGTGGGAGATCTGACCATCATCGAGTGGCAGTTAGATATGCCCCTCTCATCCTTGTCTATGCCAGGATGTTCTTGCATGATTGCATCGTCAGCCAAATGATGTTGGTATCTCACCGTAGAAACCTTGCTGGACCATGGGATTTAGGTCACATATTCTTGAGAGTTAAGTCCTTCCTCAGACTATCAAGGCTCAGTTTAAGGAAAACCTAAGGTTCTTATGGGCTGCTGGCAAATAGCTATCCACACCAGCACATAATAGATCATCTTGACATTCTGAAGCTGTCTATGGTAGGCTTCGAGTTCATCTAGTCTTGCAATGGCAGCGACATCCATTTAGAGTTAGTGCCCTACCTATTTTCTCAATTGATTTGTCCTAATCCGAACCATTTCTAGTTTTCCTCTTCTTGTCTCCTTCCTTCTGCTTTGGTAAGGTATGTATAGTGGTTACTTCGGTCTTTTTCTCCTCCTTGTGGTTCAAATGCTTTTCTTATCTGGTGTTGCCTCTGATGACTGGGTGCATGTTAATGACTATTGCTTCTCAATGTTTTTTCAAATAGTTATGCTGTTCTTTCTATTTCAACCCACTGAAATCCTTTCAATTGTTACGATTTGTTGTTGCAATTGCTTACAAGCGTAAACATTTTATTGGTAGTTGTCCTAACTGTTTTAATGGCACATAACTTAAATTTGGAAATGTGGATGTGGTTCATATTGTGGTTTTTCCTATGACCAATTTAGCTGTTTTTATCTTTTTCATGTTTTCAGTCATTGTCCTTTTATTACTGCGATCATTTTTCCACTTTACAAGCTGGATTCCCTTTTTTTTCTTTTTCTTTTACACCTCCGGAATGCTAGTTCTTGCATCTGACCTTTTTACCTAGCTAGTTCGTCGGTCCTGTTTATTTCATGTTTTTAGGTGCCTCCACATCTTTTTGATATCCTTAGGCAATTTATTTGGTCCAGATTATGCCATTCATGTACCAATTCTTTTTAGTCCTTTGCCCCTGTTATTCCTTTTTGATGCTTTTGGGTTGTCTTTGGACTCCTACTGGAATTTGACAGTCCTTCGCGAGTTTTCTAGGACTTCTTGTAGTCCCTGTGAATGCAGTCAATGCCGGATTTTGTTCCTGGGTCCTTTCTACACTCTGCATCCCCCTGTTGGAGTTGGTAGATACAGTATTATCTTTTATTTGTCTTTTGCTTCACTTAATTATTGTGCTTCTTTGTTGTGGTCTTCACTCTGATGGTCGTCATCAATCTACGCAACAATTTAAGGTTAGAGGTTGGATCATGCCCACCTGCAGTTAAGAAGATTGCTACTTGATGCCACATTGCATATTCTTCATTGTCATTTAATCTTTTGTGGATCTTCTACGTCTCTGCATAATCATGGATCACCCCTAGGTTCTTTTTGGTGATGTCTTGTGTACTTATGACTTCACGGGGGCATTGTGCCTACATGTACATTGGTTGACCGCATCCTTCATACTTGTCCTGAGGCCACTCTGGATGATATACTTGCTGACTGTCACACGGCCTCTCCAGCTCTCTTTCCTTTCCAATCAAAATCTACTTCATGGTGAGTTCATTATTTTCATGCAAACTCTGGGTGGATCCACCACCTTGAGTTTGTCCATCACTAGAGTCTGGAGACAAGTGGTGTAGTGGCCTTCCCTGTTGAACATACGTGTAGTCCATAATGTGTGCATAGTGTTGTGTTCCACTTCTCCTCTACTTGTATTTTTATATTGCCTGTGTACATATGTCCATACAGGGTCCTCTCAGTACATGTTTAGCATGTAGCTTTATAATGTTTTAAAAATATGGTTCCATGCCTTAATAAGATCAAGACGTTCATCTCCAAAATTATCAATGACTAGAGAGGTTTGAAATTTTAAGGCCAATGCTACATTTAAGAGGCCTTCAAACATACAAGAACAGCACTCCTGTGCAATAGTTTTTATGTACAGCAGATGCAGCTTCAAGCATGAGTTGTATCAGTGTTTGTGTAGAAGCATATTGAAAATTTCTGATGTGTTAAAATTATGATTCTAGGCTCTCTTGTATACTGATTCAACCAGATTCCTTTAACCTGAAGTGATTTCATTGAGTATATTTTTGCTACATGTGATGCTTTGTTATTGTTATACCTTAACAGCATGTTTTTTGCTTTTAGTTGCACTCAGGTTTTCCTCATTTTCTGCAGTTGCCTCATAGCGAGAAACCTACTTTCTGGCCTTAAGACTTGCATGGAGGTATCAAATTACATGTTCAATGATGCGGCTGTGATACCGAGCCGAATTATGTTGACAAATTCATGCTTGGAAGACACTGGGCATGCTGATCATGATTATATGGTGCGTCCTAAAAATCTTATTGTTGTTTTCTTGAGTACTTGTACTTTTCTCGTTGTAGAATTACAATCAGAAAGTTTTGTGTTCCTCATGAGTTTGACTTTCTGTAACTTTAAATAGAATTGAAAATTCTCAAAATCTTTATGGTACAAAATAGATGATGCTCGCAGCAGATATGTGCTTCGTTCATGTTTGTGTAAAATAATCATGTATAGTAATAATGTATGCCATTTATTTTAGTTCAAACGAATTATGTAGCTGTATGAAAAGGATGATCAGAGAAACGTCACCTAAGAAGCCATCAAAGTTTGTAATGGCTTTAAGTAGTGTATCCAAAATTATGTAGTATGTACATAATAGGTATAAAGTTAGACGAACAGCTGAGGAAAGAAGATAACACCTTTGGTGGGATAGTATCTCTCTTTCATCTTTATTCAAGAAGAGAAGTTAGTACCAACTGAATCTCTCCATGCATCAGATTACCTGGGAAGGAGAAGTTGATGGCTTATCAATCCCCCTTCCATCAGTTAGACATTTTCTCCACAGTTGGCCTTCAATTTGGCATATTGCAACCCAAAGGGATAGTAAATGGTGATGACACCACTGACAGTGCACCCAATCTACACGTGTATCAGAGCGGTGACGGTGAACAACACTGCCTCTTTCTTGTAGCTAGTTCACTAGCCATCACCAGCAGATCAGACTCATGATATTTTGTTTATCAGTTGTTTCTTTTAGTTGTTTTACGTCATATGAGAACATGTATTTAGCCCCATATTGCCTGGAGGATTATTTGTAGTGGCTCATTTGTTCTACATATGAACTCATAAGCTTATGTTATTACCTTATTGGCAATGCTTGAATAAATAAAAATTTCCAGTCCGTCCTGTGGCTGTGACTGGATGCCCATCGAGGTGAGACAACTCAACCTAGTGGGACTCTAGGTCTCCCCCCCCCCTCTCTCTCTCTCTCTCTCTCTCTCTCTCTCTCTGGGTGTGTGTTGTGAAGCCGCTAGTCACCGCCCCTCCTTTGGACCCATGTCCAGCCCACTCGGCCTCCCCTGGCTCGCTCCACCCGGCCTCTCCGCCCCCGCAGACCCTACCCGGCCTATCGTACCGCCGACACCCCGCCAGGTCACCCAGGGCCCCTCTCGGCTCTGCCAGGCCGGTCGCGGCCCCTCTGACTCCGCTTACACAAGATGCGGCTCACCGGCCCCTCCACTGCTTAGTTGGCCAGTGTAGTCAAGGTGGCTAGGTGGCGCCTAGGCATTTTGCCTTATCTAGGCGAAGCAACACCTAGACTACAAGTAATTATTAAATATTTTTATATATAGTATAAATATGTATATACATGATTTTAGTAATTTATTAGCATATTGATTATAATTTCCACCACTTAAAAGTCAAATTTTCTAGAAAGTATAGGAATATCGTATCCATAAATTGAATTAGAAAATTTAAAAAAAAAAACTGAAGAAAAAATTAGAAAAATTTCTAAATAATTAGGAAAAAAAAAATTAGGGTTTAAGTTTAGACTTAATTCAACTCAATTTTAAGTTAATTCAACTCAAGTTTGAAAAACCCCTAAATTCTTATGAACTTATCATAAGAATTTGAGTTAATTCAACACAATTTGAGTTAATTTTACTCAATTTGAGTTAATTCTACTCACTTTTGAGTTAATTCAACTCAATTTTGAAAACACCCTAAATTCTTATGAGCTCATCAGAAGAATTTGAGTTAACTAAACTCAATTTTGATCTTATTCAACTCAATTCGAGTTAATGCAACTCAATTTTGAGTTAATTCAAGTCAATTTTAAGTTAATTCAACTTAATTTTAAAAATCGCCCAATTTCTTATGAACTTATCATAAGAATTTGAGTTAATTCAACTCAATTTTGAAAACCTGCCAAATTCTTATGAACCCATCATAAGAATTTGAGATAATTCAACTCAATGTTGTGTTTATTCAACTCAATTTGAGTTAATGCCACTCAATTTTGAGTTAATTCAACTCGATTTTGAAAACCCCCCAAATTCTTATGAACCCATTATAAGAATTTGAGTTAATTTAACTCAATTTTGAAACCCCCCCAAATTCTTATATACCCATCATAAGAATTTAAATTAATTTAACTCTATTTTGAGCTTATTCAACTCAATTTGAGTTAATGCAACTCAATTATGAGTTAATTCAACTCAATTTTGGAAAAATCCTAAATTGGATCAAGTGAAAAACTGCCCAGACGCCTAGGTAGGGGTGTAAAGAAAGCCCATCGGCTCGAACCTAGCCCGAAAGTCAACGGCCTGAACTTGGCCCCGTCAACGACCGGACCTGGCTGGAACATACCATTGGCTGGGCTCGGGCCGCCACCTTGAGCCCGCATACCAGCCCAAAAGCCCGATATAATTACTGTGTATTTATTATATATATACAGACCGGGTACATTAAACGTTAAGAAATTATGGTGCGATGGTTTATGGCTTCTCTTTACCTCTTAGAGGTTGAGTCTTCGAACCCCACTGTGTATAGATTTTTTTATTAAAAATCTTATTTTTAGCCCAAATCAGGCTCAGCCCGGCCTTAAATTCCAAATATATGTATACCCAGGCCCGCTCAGACCCTTGGCACAAGGCCCGGCCCCGCCCGACGAGCTCGACGGGCCCATCCGGGTTTGACATCTCTAGGCCCGACCCGGCCTGAAGTTTTTTAGCTCCAGATTGACCCGGCTCGGCCCGTTTTACACCCCTACGCCTAGGTGGTCCTAGGTGTCAGGCAGTCCTAGGCCCGCCTAGGAAAAACTGCCCGACTAAGGGGTCACCTTGGCGCCCAGGGGTCCAAAACACCTAGGCGCCTGCTTAGACGGCGCCTAGGCAACACTTTGATTACAGAGTGCCGGCTATCCTCGGTCATCAACGGCCCCCCCTTGCCTTGCCGACTGCTCTGACGACCTTGGGTCGCCATTGTATGTGCTTAGTGATTCCCTGACGTGTGTGGATTACCGATCGACATCCAGATCTGTTCTGATTCTTTGTCTGTGATAAAGGTAGCAGGGTGCAATCCTTCCCGAACATGATTCCTTCGGCTTGCCTTATTTCACATAAACTTCCATTAGTAAATTTTTTTAGTCTTTCAGATTGTTGGTTTGTTAATAGGACCCTTCATTATATGAACCCGCGACTTTGATAATCAACCCTTGATCCTTATTAAAATATTTTAAATTCTTTAATTTAACTGAAGGTTCATCGAGTTCTACTCTTCTGATCGGTCCCCCTGATTCAGATCAGTTTGGGTTGGTTTGCGGACTTGTAAGATAGCTTGTCTAGTATTTATGGCTAACTCTTTTGATTCTGAATAGTTAAAGATTATTGTAAATGTTTGTATTTGCTATATTATTTGAAAGGACATCATTGATCTGCATTTTATTCCTATTCACCCTATTAGTCCTGCAACAAGAGGTAGTCAATGCATGGCATCATGATCACTGATTGTTTTGATTGCAATATTTTATTGCATCAAGTTCCTTCTAGAATGAGGCCTTCATAGTCTGTAATTTGAAGATAGGTGCTTTTGGAATGGGATTATGGTGATTGAATCTCCATGACCATCATGAATCTTCATCAGTCGTTACTTGATGACATATGCCGTTGTGGGTGCTAGTGTCAAACAGTGATACCGGTGTGCATTTCCTAGCTCGAGAAGGAATAGGATTTTTCAACACGAATCTACATTTATTTTTTTTAAACGTAATGTATGCTTGTGTTTGTTTATATAGAATTTACATAAATGGCCCAACTTACAACATGCCAATGTACTTCTTATAAAATAATTTATCTTATTTAAATCAATATAACATCTATCATTTATATGAATGAACCAACATAGTTATGAGGTCTTACGTAATGGGTTTGGCAGATATAAAGGGTAAATTCCAAAAAGTTCCACTAAGGAGGCTTGATGGGAGTGCCCTATAATAGATCCCTTCTGCTTCCAGTAATAGATTCCCTCATTCATTTCGCAACCAACCTCCAACGTTGCACACAACTCCTAGATCAATTTTTGGTGGCAAGGGAGGCTTTTTTTTTGTGTGTGTGTGTTGTGGGGTTTTTTTTTTTAGGGGGGGGGGAGGTGGCCGTCTCCACCTCCGCCCTGTTGTGATGGTCGATAGCATGGAGGTCCTAAAAAAGTTGTGCTGTCAAGTTCCAATTTTTCACTTTGCATGGCCCACGGGGACGTAGACGGAGGGAAGAGCATCGATTAACAACATATCCTAAGGTTGTGTGTGCATGAGAGAGAGAGAGAGAGAGAGAGAGAGAGAGAGAGAGAGAGAGAGAGAGAGAGAGAGAGAGAGAGTGGCAGGAGGACTTGGATTCTTTGCTCTCTTTTTGCTTTCAATTCACCAACACCAATAGCTTATGTCCTTGTCCCTTCGAGATGTTTAGGTCAAAAGGAATTTCTTGTGAATTGACAAATTGGGAGGGGAATCGAGAAGCAAATGTTTGGAGGGAAACTCGTTTTGTCAAAATCCTATGAAAAGGGATCTATAGTGTCCTATTAAGACATAAAAGATGGAGGAGTCTGTGGCCTCCTCTTAGTTCGTACGACATACGGACTAGAGAAAGAGAGCCACGACCTCTCTATATCTCCCTATCTCCACACGGCAGCTCAAAGGTGCATAAAAGGGCATTAAAAACTATGTTATCTAGAAAGTAACTTTCTTTTATTTGTAGTTTTATTTTTGATGATTAGTTGTAAAAGGGCACTTATATAAGGGAGTCGGGTGTAATGAGATTCAATTACGTCTATTTTATAAATATCCCCTAGTAGCCTTTTACTGGAATTTTCAGCCTCCTTGCTGAATTATATAATTCTTTTCCTCCCACAATCTTGGATATTCATGGAGCAATGATTAGATCCGATTCTAGATTACTACCAGAGAATAGAAAAGAAAGGAATTCTAGATTGCCTGTCCATGCATTGCTTATTGTTGCTGTGTTTTGGCTTCATTGCTCTTTTGTGTTTTAATTTACTTTTGCTCACTAAGCAAACGCGCAAGCCTTAAACTTAGCCATTTTTTCTCCATTTTAACTCGCCCTATTTGTACTTCCACAAAATGTTTATTGCATGTTTCGTTTCTCCACTAAAGTGATTGAATAGGACTTCTCAATTTTTCATAAATAATTGATTTTTGAATGTAAATCATTCTAATTCTATTTATTGAGTTTAGATTGGACTTTGAACGAATGGATCACTTTATTTTATATGCAATATCGGTGATAACCTTGAATTTATGTTGTAGGATCAAGAGATGCCACCAAGAACACGAATTTGGCGTAGAAGGGGCAGAGCAAGGAAGCTAAAATATACATGGAAATCTGCTGGTCATCCATCTATTCGCAAAAGAATCGGTGACGGAAAACAGCAGTCATGTCAGCAATATTCTCCGTGTGGTTGCCAGCTAATGTGTGGAAAACAGTGCCCTTGTATGCATAATAGTACCTGCTGTGAAAAGTATTGTGGGTATGTAATAAACGACCTTATTTCATTTAGAGTAATATGTGCAGTTATGAGGTGTTCTTTACCTTTTTCTTCTATTTCATGTATTGATTTGATTGGAAAATCAATATGTATACTCTTATCACATAGGTATGCTTGCTTATATAAAGTTCTTTTTCCAATGAACAAACATGAAGTAAGGAGTATTTCTTCTGCTACATTTTCAAAGTTATTTTTGGAATGTATATTAAGCTAATGAATTAAGAACATATAATGTTTTGCCATGAAATTCACATGGAACTTTTAAGGGCATAATTGCCATCTTTCAGTTATTTCAGTCTCATTTTAATATGATTCTAGGTGTTCCAAGAGCTGCAAAAACCGGTTTAGAGGATGCCATTGTGCCAAGAGTCAATGCAGGAGTCGGCAGTGCCCGTGCTTCGCAGCTGGGCGTGAATGTGATCCTGATGTCTGCAGGAACTGTTGGGTTAGGTAAATGGAACTTCTACATCTTTCTTCCTTACAGATGCATCGATTAGGCTGTTAGGTATACTTTGTTTACATTGAGGGGATAATCAAGCAATTTCTTATAACCAATTTAACATACCATCTTTCACTGTTTTTACTGGTACTGTGTATTGATGTGGGTGATATTTCCAGCACGATGATGTCCGACCGACCAGTAATGAAAATTCTCATGCTTTAATCAATCATGATTTTAGATTTGATGTCTACATATATATATATATATATATATATATATATATATATATATATATATATATATATATATATATATACTAGTAAAGCCCGTGCCTGTCGGCACGCAAAAGATTTTGAGGGCGACAAAAATATTTTGAGGGTGTGATAAAATTTTGAGGAAAGAGGCAATATTTAAAAGGTGGCAATAATAATTTAAAAGTGATGATATTTTTGAGCGAGAGAACAATATTTCGAGGGTGATGACAATATTTTTTGAGCGAAAATAACAATAGTAATATTTGATTAGTCTATATATGAATGCCCGTGCCTGTCGGCACTGCAACGGCCACCTTCGGCGGCAACACAACCCTTGGGCATCGCCACCCCCCACTCCCACCGTCCTCTTCAGCGAACACACTTGATCACCTTCGGTAATAAAATCACTCGATGGGAACGAAAAAAAACATTGTTTTAAATCTGAAACCCACACAAAAAAAGGAGGGGTTCATTTAATACAATAATAATGGTGAAATTATTAAATTCTAAAACTTCAAATGATCAAAACCGAACAAACCACTCTAGAAGAGGATATGAGAGCTAATGAGTCCTCAAAACCCACCTGAAATTTAAAACCTCCCTATCAATTCCTAGCCAACGGCCTTTTCCACCGTTGGGATGAAACACTCCACCCCAATAAGGCTAGTTACGCAAACCTATAAGGCTAGTTACGCAGATTCAACTCACGCCACCATGATGCACCCCTTCAATATTTCACAATTTTGTCAGGAATCTAAACGAAGAGAGTAAACATCTTTGTAGAATACAAATTAGAATTTAAGTAAAGAACATTGGCAACGTATTGATATCCCCAAGCATCAACACAATCATTCCTGACATATTGCAATTAAGTATTTCTAATTAATCAATTAAAATTTTTCATAATTTACTTTTTAAAAAATAAAGACATTCTACAAAGGGTTGGAGGCTTACAGATCATCCTTCGTCCTAAACATTATACACAACAAAACTCATATTAACATACAAAACCCACTGAAGCAGGTGTAGCAAATGAACCCCATTGCCCAAGTGATCCAAATTCACCGCCACCGCCAGCAGGCCAGTGTCAGGTTCAACCTCCCCTGCAATTCCTGCACATTTCTTTAGCACTGACCGAGATAGTTATTTGGACAAAAAGAGTGGACATCAATGAAGGGTCTGATATCTGTGTTAATGTTGGTTAGACAACTGATGTTAGTCTAGGGGTGTAATGGAGGTCTGACCTTGACCCTATAAAAAAATATAAAAAAAAACATCATTTTTTTGAAATATATGAAGATTTAAGGTAGGAGACTGACCAAGCAACGAAGATCTTGCCCTTTTGGTAGTTATCAGCAGTCACAAAGTCGAAGTCGAAGACGGCGTAGCTGCAATTGGAACAAAGCGATCTTTGAAGATTGGGGCAAGAATCTAGCTACCGTGCTCCTAAGCCTCCTTTGAACAAATAGCAGTTAGCAATCAATCACAAATCAGTGACCCACACGAATACATGAATACCCACATGAATGCCCCTGACTATCTTCACCATCAAAAGACTTTCGGCAGGAGCACCCACAGTCGGTGAGGGACAGCAAATTTCGTTTGGATGACAATGGTTGTTTTGACATCCTACCTCTAAGCCTGGGATACTTTATCTTTAAGCTTGCCAACGTTCAAGACTTCACCAAAGTCTTGATCGGCGGCCCGACTTTGGCACTGGAGTGGTGGCGATCAGGTTTTTCGCTTAGAGTTATGGCTCGTGTGGGAAGAGAGGGGTTCCACTGATCGGGTCCGCATGCGGTCGAGGATTGGGGTGAAAGAAGGGTCGTTGACATATTGTCGGATTGAGGGAACTACACGGACGATGCCACACCACTCGATCTCGGGTGATATCTGGTGATCTTTGGTGAATGGCAATAAAAATTTTGATGCCAATAAAAAAATTCAGTAAAAACAACTTATAATTAGCTGTGATCCAAAATGCCAACCAAATTCGATTTTTTTTTTTGAAAGAAAACATTGATGTCAACTAAAAATTTGAACATAAAAGTAACTGTCGAGAGACATGAAAACTGAACACAGATGACAACACAAAATGAATTACAAAAAAAAAAAAATGACACAAAATTGTAGCAACAAAACTTTGGACTGCAAAGCCGCATATTGCAAGTCTCTGTCACATTCTTAATACAAATGAAAAGCTTTAAAAAAAAAGGAAAAGTTTTTAAAACTTGCTGCAGGTTCATCCAATCTTACTTTACAAATAAAAATCTTTTAAAACAAAAAAAGGAAAAGTTTTTAAACTTGCATCCAGCCAGACGCTGAACATGGATTTGGGGAACATCCGGTGGATGAGATGCTTGGATATCACCCCGTTCATCGTAGGGCCGTCGTAAGGGATCATGCTTGTTTCTGAATATGTTGCAGCTTCCCCCTACTCTCTTGCATCGCCTTCTGCCGGGTTTCATAGAAACCAAAATCATCGAGAATCGAAATCTTGTTGATGTGCTCTTTAAACAGCTTCAGCATTTGAAGACCTTGCTCGATCTTCACCTGTAGTGGCCAGAAGGAGAAGACGATAACAATCGGAATCAACTGGGCCTAGCATCTCAGCAACACCGACGAACAGCCCACTTGTGTTGACCTGATGATCAGTCAAGAAAAAAGTGTTAATCAAAGCTTAAAAATAATCAAAAGTGTTAATCAAAGTCACAAAAATAATCTGCACTAAAAAAAAGAGAAAATTATAAATGTCACAAAGCTTAATTATAAAAACATTCTGCACTAAAAAAGAGAACCCATTAAAAACAATCAAATGGAGAATGATTTAAACAATGAAATATCAAATGTCACCCTCCCACGTATGCCTCGTTTACAGAAATTCAAGTAAAATACTAAGCTTTAGAGTGAGGAAAATGAGAGAGACTTGCTTCTCTTCTTTCTCTGCTTCTCCCCATTCACCGTTTCTTGCCCGTCCTGAAACAGAGAGAGGGAAAAAAAAATCATTAACCTTAAACCATATAGGCATAAAGAGGAGAAAATTCCTACAAAAAAAAAGAGGGAAAAAGAAAATAGAGGAAAGAAAAAATCACCTTAAAGCCCTTACATTTTAGCAACACCACGTAGGGAATATTTTGTTTCCCTCACCTTTTCCAAAATGATCTCACAGACTGAATTTTCGTGGAAAACAGGGCAAACAGGAATTTGAGATTTGATTAAAAAAAAAAATCGGAAGAGCCAGCCCAAAACTCATCTACCCTCCAATTCAAACAGCAATGGAAAAATCCCCAAGCCCTAATCAAATGTCAATTATAAAATACCTCAAAATCGGAAGATATCTGAAGGGGTGAGAGAATTTGATCAGCAAGGTCTCCGATCGGTGATGTAGAAGGAGTGTGTCTCCAACAGATCTCAGCCAGCAAGAGACTGAAATGAAAAACCAAGACACCCATCAACAAAAAGAAAAAAAATCAAGATCGTGAGGGAGGCGTTCGGCGGATCAGAGAGAGAGAGAGAGAGCTGTAGGGTTCTGTTACCAGATTGTAAGAGAGAGAGAGAGAGAGAGAGAGAGAGAGAGAGAGAGAGAGAGAGAGAGTTGTTACCAGATATGGGTTACCCCCGCTCTCCCTCAGAACCTTCGATCGCTCTCCCAAATACCGCAGGCCCATCGATCACGTCGTTCGATCGCCCCCTCAAATCCCCTGATCGTCCCCCAAAACCTGCATCGGATCATCGCGTATCCCTCAAAACCTTCGATTGCTCCGATCGTCCCCCAAAACCTGCATCGGATCATCGCGCAGCTCTCAAAACCTTCGATCGCCCCTCAAATCCCACAGTCAGTCCAGAGAGAGAGAGAGAGGGGGAGAGGCGCAAGAGAGGGCTGTTACCAGATTTTGGGCGTGCGGGCGAGATTTGGGATCAGAGGACTGTGGAATCGGAGAGAGAAAGAGAGAGATCTCGAGCGGGCGGCGGCGGGGGGGGGGGGGGGGGGGGGGAGGGGGGGCAGCCTCCTCAATCCGAAATAGAGAAAAAAAAGAAAGAAACCATAAATCAGAGAGAGAGACAGAGAGAGTAATCAGATCTGCGGTGAGGGGGGGCAACGTTCGCCGGGGGATCGGTGGGAGGGAGGGCGTGCCGGAGATCCGGGGAGAAGATGGTTGATGGAGCCATGGAGGGTGGGAGGGAAGATGGAGGGGGTCGCGGGAGTGAGGGACGCGGAGAGAGAGAGAGAGAATCGGGACTGGCTGCAGTTAGAGAGAGAGGGGGACGGGCTGAGCGAGAGAGGGACGCGTAGAGAGATTAGAGAGAGAGGGGGGCGGGCTGAGCGAGAGAGGGACGCGGAGAGAGAGAGAGAGAGAGCTAAATCGTGCAAAGAACTGCTATACAACCGTTTGTATCGAACGGCTGCCCAATTAACGTGGCATATGATCGCACGCCTGCTCAATTAACGGCAGGGCACGATTTCGAGAGAAATGATCGTGAAGATCAGATCTGAAGCAGATCGTGCATAACATATAAATATTACCCAATGTAAAGAGATCTTGGCCATAAGATTTTCTAACCGCCTCTTATGTTTGTATCGAACGGCTCTCTTTATCCATTCGTAGTGAAATATTATATATATATATATATATATATATATATATATATATATATATATATATCATGACATAATGTTTATATGTTCATGTTCATTTGTATTCTTTGCTTGAATGCCATGGATTCATCCGATCATCACATGTACTAAAAAGTTGAGTGAGCATAATTTGAATCTTCTGCAATAGCCGATGAAGGTTATTTATCCTCCGGCATATGCTTGAGGTTTCCTATAGGGCACCTTTTATTGTAATAAGGCGTGTGAGGTCTCATTATTTCATCTACGAGGACTGGTTATCCTATATGGATAGCATTCACCCACATGCTGAAATGACGTCAGAAATACACAAAGTAATTACTTCACACAATCCTTCACATTTTCTGCCTACTGTTTGGATAACAAGTGGCTTTGGCTTACAAACTAGGGGGGGGGGGGAGGGAGGGAGGGAGATTTCTTTTTGAATCCACTTAAATGTAACTTAAATGTACAATAAAAACATTCATTCATATACCTGTTTACATACATATCATGAAACAATAAAAACATTTGTTCATATGTCGGTTCACGTACATTTGTTGACTTTTTACTTTTTTTTAAAAAATATTCTCATATCATCTGAAATAAAAAACAATATAATAAACAAAAATAAATCTTTTATAAAATAATTAAAGACCGAATAAATCATAGATTTTTGTTGACAATTACATCAAAAATGACATATCGGGAAACCACCTCCGTGATGTCCCCGACAGTGACATCAACAAAGGCATGTAGATAGAAAATGGGGATGGTGAGTTCACGCTTGGCGTCAATCAGGTGGGAGGGGCGGCTCGGTGGTGGCTTCACGTGCTTGTCGGGGATGATGGTCATGATGCTACCCGGATTGGACGATGCGATACTCTCCTGCAAGTCAAGGAAGAAAATCCAATTGGATGATGATGGTCTCTTGCTCGGGGCGTCGTCGCTTAGTGCTGGGGTTGAGGAGTCTCCTCTGTAACCCTGAGTTGGAGTGTCGTCTTTGATGATTTCTCCGTTGCCTCCCCCCCCCCCCCCCCCAACACACACACACTCGATCCCACAACTCCTCCAAGTCGCGAGGTTGCTTTCTCACGAGAGACAATTTTAAGAGGGTTCCAGCCTCCATTCCTTGCTTGAAGGCTTGGGTAACGAACTTCTTCTGGCTTTCAGATGTCTTTGACGGTTTGGTACACGCCTCTAAATCAAGTGTGGTACTGCCTCAGGGTTTCTTTGGAACCCCAAGTTATGGCCAGGGTTTTAAATCTCGGTCGATACCGGTACGTACCGATTTTGGCCGGTTCGAGACCGGTACTGCATCCGATCTCGATACCTGGCCCATACTGGTCGGTACCGATACGTACCGTTCTGTATCGGCCGGTACCGACAGGTTTTTTTTTTTAGTTTTTTTCCTCAACCGGTTTCGGACGGTACATACCGGTTCAGGGCCGAATGATACCATGACCGATACCGTGATTTTAAACCTTGGTTATGGCGAAGAGGGAGGCGAGTTGCTTTGGCTTTTTGCAGTTGCACTGGTAGTGCCCATGAAACTTGTCGCAGATGGCCGCAATGCCCGAGATTGAGGTGGAAGGTAGCTTGTGGAACCAAGAAAATACGGGGCCTTGAAGGTTAGCCCCAAACATGCGGCAAAGGATGTGGTCATCCTCGTGCGGTGTCAGCTTCATCTTGTAAGCAAAAATGTGCTCCACTGGGTCTCAACTTGGATCGAGTTAAGGGAGGTTTGGACAATTCCACTTCTCTGGGAATGGTGTGAATTGTAAGTTCCACGACAAGGGTGAAGAGGCGCCACATTTCTTTGCAAGGTCCGCAATACGGTCATACTCTGCATTCCATCGTGGGATCGGGTGGGAGGAGAGTCTAGCCGGATTTTGGCCAGGGGTTGGCACATAAGGGTTTGTCGTAGAGGTCCCTTTGCTTGATCGTGTAATTGCGTCTCTGAGGCGGGTCGGATCCTCTTTCGACAATGGGAGCAGATCCCTCTCTGTCCTCTTGCGATTTGGAGGATGAGTTTGTTGATTGCTGGACGAGCTCCGAGGCATGCTCTCCACCTTGTCCTCGTCGGGTTCCAAATGATGAGAGAGGATCGCGACCCTTAACGGGTGGGGGGACTTCTATGCATTTCACATATTGCTCCTGGTCTGGTGACTCCTCATGGTCTAGCTGAGGTGGTCGTCTTTCGGCTTTCCCGGTGGGTCCTCGCACACCTGCTCTTGCTGATCGCGGGGCTTATCGTCAGGTGTTAGACGAGAGCTTTATCGCATCTTGAGCATGAGCTCGTGAATTATGAGATTTTCTGTTGATTTTCGAGGAGTCTCAATAGAACGTTGTCTTGGAGAGTAAATCTAGGCAGGCCTCCTTAAAGTGTTTGATTTTCAAGGGTTTCGGGCCGCAGGGGGGCTCGGGATGTCACTTTCCCATGGCGACGTCTCACCCATCTGTTCCATCATGGCTTTGAGTGCGGGGGACCCTCTGATGTGAAGTAGTTTGTTTCCCGGTTGACACCATCGTCATTGCTAAGTTGGTTGGCCTCGTCGCTCATCGCCTCAAGGCTCTTAACCTTATGGGGCATTGGATGGGTGCCTTCTTCTTGAGAGGTCCCACAGTGGGCGTCAGATTGTGGGAGCATTTTTTTTGTGATAACCACACCCACAAGTAAGGTCACCTCCTTCTTTAGAAGGTACGACTTGAGACTCCTCATTCTCTTCTCTACCTTGTGTGAGTGTGTTGAGACGTGGTTGATGTATCGAAGGCTTCGACTCCGTGGAGTTCGGACACCTGGTAAACAACTTTTGGCTCGAGCAAGGGATACAAGAAGATCTTAGGCCCCTAGAATGGGTGCCCCCAGGTAATTCTTCTTGTTCCTGGTGAAAGAGGGTTTATTTGAGAGAGAATGAGAGGCATGGGAGTGTTAACTTGGTGATTCGTTCATATAAATAGGCTAAAGCCTTTATACTCTTAGGTTTACAAAGAATCTGCCCCTTTCTAAGTGTTCCTTGCATTTCTTTTACAGGGTAAGTTTGAGGATAAGGGCCTCCATTATATGACACGTGTCTCCCACGTGGTGTGTTCTTATTGATTACAAATCTAGCATACCCCTCCTTGATAGTTGTTTCTTATGGTCGGTATTGTTGCTTACGACATAGATCCGTTTAGGTAGGGCTGGGACTTGGTCTGAACGAACCCGAGCAACCCGATCAAATTTTTAATTTGGACAATCACGGGCAACAATATTTGAGAATTTGGACGGGCATGGGCAAAATTATTTTGCCCAAATTTGAATTTGGGCAAACATGGTCATCCATATGAGCAACCCGAAGAACCCGATGAATATATATATATATATATATATATATATATATATATATATATATATATATATATATATATATATATATATAGGGTAGTAATACATTGCGGCCGGGTAACATGCGGCTTAACATGTGGCCACGCCCTTCGGGGGTATTTTTGGAATTTTTTTTTTTTGGGATTGATCACCCACCCTTGGATTGAACAAACAAAGAATTTCAGCCCTATCCAAGACTTGTAGGCCGTCCAAATGTGTTGATCTTTTATCGGTCGTTCATTTTTTTTGCCATTTGATCAACACATTTGGACGGCCTACAGGTCTTGGATCGGGCTGAAATTTTTTGTGTGTCCAATCCAAGGGTAGGTGATCAATCCCCCAAAAAAAAAAATTCCGAAAACACCCCCGAAGGGGGTGCCGCACGTTACCCGCCGCAATGTATCACTACTATATATAAATATAAATATAAATATATATATATATATATATATATATATATATATATATATATATATATATATATATATATATATATATATATATATATATATATATATATATATATAAAGAGAGAGGGAGAAAGCAGAATGCACATGTTCTCTACAATCAAGTTAAACTTGTAATATTCTTCATTGCACGGTTTGCACCGAATTATTTTTTGCTCGAGTGAGAGGAAGCTCCATATTGATCGGTGTAAATTTTAGATTGGACGTATCCTCTACTTTTTAGTGAACGTTCCGGATGAACCCGAGCAACCCGAGGAACCTGATGAACTTCCATGGTCCAAATACGGGCAAACCCTCTACAAGTTCCTCGGGCAACTTGGACAATTTGGGCAAACGTAATGTAACTTGGTCCAAACACGGTCAGACCTCCAAACCCGACCAACCCGACCATGTCCACCCCTACGTTTCGGTGTCATCCTATGAGTTGTTCGGAGTGGGTTTATTTACCCTATGGACAAGGCTGCCATGTGTCACCTTTCACTTAAGCCACTAGCTATGCAGTCAAAGTCAGTAGTTGGGCCCTAGTCAGCCAAGGGCCGACTAGGAGTAGTCGAGACTAATTCGGGGCTAGTCGGCCAAAACTTATTCTAACCCCTCCCCCCTCCCTAAATATAGATGATATATGAACTAGCATAAATGTCATTAAGTATATGATATTAGTCGGTCAATAACAATGCATGCCTTCACACTTCACACCATGGGTATAATACATAAGTAACAGAACACAATTGTATTGGCTTCATGCCCATGCCAGAAGACTCAGAGCTAAGAATTCATCACAATATTTGTTTGCTGATGTTTAACCCCAATATTGATTATAGGGTTATAGGGATATCAACAAATAAACAATAATTATTTGTGCATGTTTTTATCTCAAATTCTCAGGTCCTCAACATATGATTATAGGGAAGAGCCATAGTTGCGACTCAAGACTTCGAGACAATGCAAAAAAATCCAAACAAAATTACTTCCAGAGACTCCTTGCAAAAAAAAATTGCTTGCAGAATGCCGTCTGGGGACTAGTCCCAGTCGCTAGTCTAGACCTAGTCGGGGACTAGTCGAGATTCCACCCAGCTTGGCAAAATGCCGCCTGGGGACTAGTCGCCGACTAGTTCCGATTTTGATAGCATAGGCCACTGGTTCTACTAGGGAAGCTTAGAAATGGAGCCTTCTAGTGGGTCGAGGGTTTGGCTCGGTCGGCCATGCCTCGACCTTTGAGATGAGTCGGGCTGCTTCCGAGTCATAGCTAGTTCATGAGTTGTTAGACAAGTTTTGGCTTTGGTCGGTGTGCTTTCCCTCATGGTGCAACCTCTCATCAGTCATCTGGGTGACTTCGGGATAGCTATGGTTGGGTCTGGAATAGTCGAGTCATGCTTGTCTGCCTCTCTCGCCCTACTCCTCGGAGTCATCTCTTTTGGGAGTTTTTGACTAGGTGCCGAGGGAAGGGGTGGATAATTTATGCACCCACAGGTCTTTTGATTCTGGCATTAGTTTTGATCAGTACATGGCATATCCCCTTGAGTCGTCCTAAATTCTCAGCATAATAAAGAATATCTAAACAGAAATGTAACATAACAAGCAGTTGATAAATAGTGAAAGCGTCCTGTTTAGGGCTCCTGTGGTCGTCTTACTGTATGAATGTGTACCCCGATAGAGGCTTCATCGTGTCTGTTCTTTCAGTTTCGATTAGCAAAAGATAGCTCCTATCTGTTCCATGTTTTGTTTCTTTATGGTTATGACAAATAGCGTGTCATTGTTCATGTGCTTTCTGTTTACTATAAACAAAATTAATGGATAACAGGATAAGTTGGTTATAAATTGAAATTATGTTTGGACAGGTAGCTTCAACTCCATAGTGGATCTAAATAAGTAATAGTAATGTTGACTGTTAAGTAATAAATATGATGGGACACGGCTTGATGATTATGGGTTATGGGTCATGGGTATGGTTTCCAACAAGTCCTACAACTTCATGCCAAGTCCATACAGTACATTTATAATAGAACTTGGAAAATGAATAATTCTCCTCTGCAGCTGTGGAGATGGCTCACTAGGTGAGCCACCAGCACGAGGTGATGGCTATCAGTGTGGCAACATGAAACTCCTTCTGAAGCAACAACAGAGAGTGAGGGCACTAACTATCATTCATCTGCACTATTTTTACATTGTTATAATCAGCGATGTGACATGCGTTCTTTGTGATTCTTCTTATTATCGATCAACTACCCAGATTTTATTGTCAAGGTCTAATGTTGCTGGATGGGGAGCTTTCATAAAGGTTAGTAAGCTTAAATATTCTTCACATAGCATCAGACCACATGGTTAACAATCGGTTTTAATGTGAATTTAGAACCCCGTTAATAAAAATGACTATCTTGGAGAATACACCGGCGAATTGGTCTCGCACAAAGAAGCAGATAAACGTGGGAAGATCTACGACCGTGCAAACTCATCATTCCTTTTTGACTTGAATGATCAGGTAAGACTTTTCAACCATCTAATGTTTTGCAACTTTACCCTTGAAAGAGGGAAACTACATGCGCACACGAGTGCATGAGGCCATGCACTCTCTTCTTATTACTCGACCACTCTTAACTGTCTCCCAATTTACTCATGTTGAACGAGGGGACAGATGATGATGCTTTATTTCAGCTCTTGGCCTAAATTTGATTCCATCTATCAAGTTGTCTTCTTCTAGAATCTTTGCTAGTCTGGGGCAACTTGGAGGGTTGCTCCTTGGTTGTATGAGGTTAAACTGCATAACCAATAAGGTAGTTCCCCCTACCTGCCGCCTACCCTTTTTGGTTTCTTAGCCTTCCCCTCTCTTGCCAAGTTGCTTTGGTCGGGGGCCCCGATTTTTGAGGGTTTGACATCAGGTTGACATTCGGTCAGAAATTTCTTGTCAATTAGTGGACCTTATCTTGATGGGATAAGACTTGGATGACGACAATGATGATGTCGAATGAGTGGCACTTGCCGCATTTCTACCAACCAGAGAGTACATGGTTTCATGTGCATGCAGCATTCCTCTTGGCTTAAAATCTCTATTTTCATTGCCTTCAGCAAGAAGCATTTCTGGTCTTTGGATATTGTCCCGTGTAAAGAACATTTGTGTCTGAAATCTTGCATTACTATCAAGGTACAAAAAATCGCAATATTTCGCGAAATATTTCTGTCATTACGTGCACCAAAATGGAATATTATTGAAATATTGCGTTATATCACAAAATATGCCGTTTTTTGGAGGGCTCAAAATGATGGTCGAAATCGATATTTCAAACCTTGATTACTATACAATCCCTTTCTTGCTTGTATGCAGTACGTATTGGATGCGTATCGTAAGGGTGACAAGCTGAAATTCGCAAATCATTCGTCAAACCCCAATTGCTATGCCAAGGTATGATTCAATCAGCTCTATGAATCCAATTGGTTCATCACTTCATTGTTTAGCCTGCGCAGGTAATGCTGGTAGCTGGAGATCATCGGGTCGGAATATTCGCTAAAGAACACATTGAAGCCAGTGAGGAGCTGTTCTATGACTATCGCTATGGTCCTGATCAAGCACCGGCATGGGCGAGGAAGCCGGAAGGGTCGAAAAGAGATGATTCATCGGTCTCTCATAGCCGTGCACAGAAAATTGCTTGATGATGTTGAGTTGTAAATATCTAAAATTTAGAACAATCGGTAGTGTATAGTGTATGTATGTGTGTGTGTGTGTGTGTGTGTGTGTGTGTGTGTGTGTGTGTGAGAGAGAGAGAGAGAGAGAGAGAGAGAGAGAGAGAGAGAGAGAGAGAGAGAGAGAGAGATGCATGCAATTCCAATAATGCATATAATGTTATGTATATCAAAATAAAAAATTTATTCTTTCTTCCTACAGGGAGTATTAACTCTCAGGACAGTTGCATGTAATTCCAAGAATATTTTAAAAAACATATGCTATTTGTATTTATATATTGTAGTGAGATAATGATTTTATGTAGAATTATTGTTTCCATTGGGCTTATTGTATCACGAAAGTATTAATAATTATAATTTTCAGCTTTCTTCATTCATACAGTTTTCTCATTACCTTCAAATTCCAGACATACCCTTTGTGTTTTCTCAGCTCTTTTCTCTCAAATTTTGAGGGAGTGGTCAGGAGGACCGGAATCTCTTCGAAGGCGAAGGCTCAGAAAGTCGATCCCTCGGAGAAAATTAGGATTTAAGGGCAGTTTTGTCTTTAAAAAAATGGTGACTACAAACTTGAAGCTAAAAGTAAACTATTATAGTTTGCACAATGCGCCATCTTTGGTGACTTCTTATTAAAAAAAAAAAAAACACTCCTGAAACAATGGAAATTCACCGGTTGAGAAAAAGGAAGTGCCTGGTTTTGTGTTTAATCCTATATTGTTCGAGGAGAGGACTATTAATGTATATTTAATAGAATTTCCTCGAGTGGGCCTTGTAGCTTCACTAAAGCCACACCCTAGTCCCCTAAACATGCGTGCGTGCACGATGTATGGGGTCGAGGCCGCGTCTCATGAGTTGCGTGGACGCGAATGGGTCTCGGGCTTTGGACCTTTGTTTTAATCGAGTGTTGAGGTTTTAATGGAGAGTTATTCCATCCGTTATAAGTTACCAGAGGTTGGGATAGGTTTGTTGAACCTTGTATGCGCAGAAAAAGATCCGGGTCGTCTTTATTGCAAACACACGGAGATTACAGATGCCGGGACTCGGGGGTGGTGACCCGGGTGCGGCGAATATTTGATCAGGAGATTGTGGGAGAGATTCTCTGGAGGGTCCCTTTGATCCGCGTCTCTACGTGGTATTCGTGCGAGAGCTCTGAAGGGGTTGCCTAGGACAGAAGTCTTTACAGGGTGAGGGTTTCTTGAGAGGCTAAGGAGTATCGGCCGTTGCTTTTGTCCCGTCCGTGCTTCGCGCTTTCTCGGCTAGGGAGGTTTTGGGATTCGTTCCTCGGTCTTCGTGTCTTCCTCGATCCTTGCTAGACTTCGGCATCCTTGATCGTCGGTTCGCGGCGTCGATCGTGCTTTTGGCGTCGGCTTTGGCTTTGGCTTTGGCTTTGGCTTTCGGCTTTGGCGTGGCTCTGGCTTTTGCTTTGCTTTGGCGCTTGCGCTTGAACGTAGGCGGGTAGAGACTTGCGATGCTTTAGTTCTTTCGGATTTTGCATCGTATCGGCTAGAACGTGCGGTGCTTTGCTCGTGATCGTTGTAGTTGCTTGGCTTTGGCACGTGCTTTAGCGGTGCTTTTGCTTTGACTTCTTGCGTTGGCTTTGGCTTTGGCTTTGACTCGATCTTCTTCTCGAACGACGATGGCTACTTCTTCAAGGCTTCTTTATTCTTCCGGCTTCCTCGACGGTTGTGGCATTAGCTTGGCTTCTCTTCTTCTCCGAGCTTCTTTGGCGTGATCGGAGTTGAAGGTTTCTTTTAAAGATGGCGGGGGTAGCACTGATCTCCGTGCGATAGTTGTAGCGTCGGCTTTTGTTGATGAAGACGGCGGGGGTGGCACCGATCTTCGTGCGACGATTGTAGCGTCGGCTTTTGTTGATGAAGACGGCGGGGGTGGCACCGATCTTCGTGCGATGGTTGTAGCGTCAGCTTTTGTTGATGAAGATGGCAGCAGTAGCACCGATCTTCGTGTGACGGTTGTAGCGTCGGCTTTTGTTGATGAAGACGGCAGGGGTAGCACCGACTTCAGGCCTTCTTCTCCAAGCTTTCTTCTTCGTGCGAGGAGTTGACGTCTTTGTTGAAGATGACGGGTGTTGTCGGCTTCGATCTTCTTATCCGGCCTTTACTTATGGTGTCTTCGGAATTGATGAAGATCGTTGGAGAAGTCGAGGTGACGACGACTCCGGGTCTTCTTCTTCGTGCGAGGAGTCGAAGGTTGATCTTCGAGTGCAAGGTCTTCACGTTGATGAGGACTTGATGGGCTAAGTGTTCCCGTAGGATGCGCTTGCCGTGTCTCGTGAAGCCTTCGGTCTTCAAGCGTTGGATCTCCTTTTTGCATAGCCCTCTCGTCTTCAGCCTTCGGACTAGCGACGGTTGTGACTTCTCTTCTTCTCCGGGCTTCTTTGGTGTGATCGGAGTCGAAGGCTTCTTTTGAAGACGGAGGGGGTAGCACCAATCTCCATGCGACGATTGTAGCGTCAGCTTTCGTTGATGAAGACGGTGGGGGTAGCACCGGTCTTCGTGCGACGGTTGTAGCGTTGATTTTTGTTGATGAAGACGGCGGGGGTAGTACCGGCTTTAGGCCTTCTTCTCCAAGCTTTCTTCTTCGTACGAGGAGTCGACGCCTTTGTTGAAGACGACGGGGTGTTGTCGGCTTCGATCTTCTTCTCCGACCTTTGCTTATGGCGTCTTCGGAGTTAATGAAGATTGTTGGAGACGTCGGGATGGTGACGACTCCGGGCCTTTTTCTCTAAGCTTTCTTCTTCGTGCGAGGAGTCGAAGCTTTGATCTTCGAGTGCAAGGCTTCTGCTTTGATGAGGACTTGATGGGCTAAGCGTTCCCGTAGGACGCGCTTGCCATGCCTCGTTAAGCCTTCAGTCTTCAAGCGTTGGAGCTCCTTTTTGCAGAGCCTTTTCCTCTTCAGCTTTCAACCTGGCGACGGTTGTGACTTCTCTTCTTATCCGGGCTTCTTTGGCGTGATCGGAGTCGAACGCTTCTTTTAAAGACGGCGGGGGTAGAACCGATCTCCGTGCGATGGTTGTAGCGTCGGCTTTTGTTGATGAAGACGGCAGGGGTAGCACCGACTTCAGGCCTTCTTCTCCAAGCTTTCTTCTTCGTGCGAGGAGTCGACGCCTTTGTTGAAGACGACGGGGTGTTGTCGGCTTCGATCTTCTTCTTTGGCCTTTGCTTATGGCGTCTTCGAAGTTGATGAAGATCATTGGAGAAGCCGGGGTGACGACGACTCCAGGTCTCATTCTCTGGGCTTTCTTCTTCGTGCGAGGAGTCGAAGGTTGATCTTCGAGTGCAAGGTCTTCACGTTGATGAGGACTTGAGGGGCTAAGTGTTCCCGTAGGACGCGCTTGCCGTGCCTCGTGAAGCCTTCGGTCTTCAAGCGTTGGAGCTCCTTTTTGCAGAGTCCTCTCGTCTTCAGCCTTCCGACCTTTGATGCCTTCCCCCACCCCTTCTATTTATAGGCGAAGGAGGGAGGTTGGGAGAGATATGACTGAAATCTTTTTGTTTCATCCAATATCTCCCCCCATAACCATCAAGATATGTTTGCCTTATTTGGGGGAACCAACCTTGATTTGTTTCCCTATGTTGTGGGGATGGTTATGGGCATGACGTGACTTGATCTTTGAAGATTGAGTTGTCATCTTTGCACTTTCGGATTGCATGGCGACACGACGTCATCTTGTCCGTCGGTTCGAGGGATCGTCGCGGATCTACGGTTGTGTAGACATCCACACCGCCTCCCCCCGCATCGAGGCGGTTATGATTTTTTTTTCTTTTTTCTTTTTTTTTCTTTTTTTTTTTCTTTTCTTCCCTTTATGGCCGGCCACACCTCCCCATGGGGAGGGGGCACGGTTTTCCATGAAGGGGGGCCGGTGGGTCCCCTTTTTGTGTTCGAGTTACGGGTCCGGTGGGGCCCGTTTGAGTTGAGTTAGGTCCGCTTCATATGTTGGCCGTTGTGTGCGGGCCGTTGCGTGCGGACCGAGTTTGCATGCGGGCCGTTATGTGCGGGCCGTGTTCGCATGCGAGCCGTTGTGCGCGGGCCGTGTTCGCATGTGGGTCATTGTGTGCGGGCCGAGTTTGCATGCGGGCCGTTGTGTGCGGGCCAATTTCATGTGTGCGGGTCGGGTTCGACCCGTGGGCTAATTTCGGTGCCCACAAACCTGGACGCATGGAACTGTTATAGCCAACAAAGCAATGGATGCTCTTCAATGTGGGAAACGTTGCTGCATGTGATGAGCTAAGTTGGGAAATGTTATGACTAAGGACCTCAATATAAGAGAGGGCCCAGGGAAGCTAGAAACACAACATCAAAATCCAAGAGCACTCTCCACTCTCTTTGCCCCGTTCTCGTTCTTGTTTGGTTGCTGTCTGGAGTATGTTGAGAGTTCTAACGGGATTCCCTTCAATGCTCAAGGTGGGTCTGAGTCGTCGAACCTTGAGGAGCTGTCGTCAAGGCCTTCAAGCACCTACCAAGGCGGTGAAATAGCTTTTTAAGACATTGTGATTGCACAAGCCTCAACTACTGCTAAATCTATCTTCTCTCCTTCCCTCATTTCCCCCATTTTCCATACCTATAGATGTTTAGGTCCCATCCAAACTCTAGTTAGATTGTTGTGGTAAACCTCTGCATGCTAATCCCCCTCACCTGTAGTTCAAATTTTTTTTTAGTAGGAACTACGGGGGTTCTATTTATGACGCCTCAGCCCAAACAAAGGAGGAATATTACAATTATTCAACTGCAATTTCTACGAAGAGAGTAGGGAGGAAATACAGTTTGGGACAGAAAACGAAGAAAAACCGACTCGTTCATGGATCGTGAACTTAGCTAGAGCATTACAATTGTTAGTTTCTTAACTAGATTGCTACACTATCATCTCTTGCTAGTAACCTTGAATGCATGCTATAATAGCATAAAATCCCAGCACCTCTCCCCTCTATAGCCCTATACCATGAAGACGTTGCATCGATAGATCTAAGGGTTGAAACTTTGACGACGGCGCTTGCGCTTGGATGGACTCTGAAACTCTTGTTTGCGCCTACAGTCTCAGGTCATGGTGGCCGCCCGACTTCAAAGAAAATCTACTACTAGCCTGAAAGCAGAGGAAAAGGGTGTCGTTCTGAAAAAATAAGATCTAGCAAAGTAACTAATCCGAAAAAATTACATTTTATTGTGTATTTTTATATTTAAGATAATAAAGTAAACCCGAGCTCTTACTTTGTATTTACTTGTAGAAGCTTTTAATTTCTTGGAAAAATCCAAGTAACTCAAAATGATCATTTACGTAAACTCAATCACATGGGGCTACAATTGCCAAAGAAAAGAGAGGCTTTTCTCGAAATGAGCACCAACTTTGTCGTATTATCCAAACCGAGCCCACTCCAAAAGTTATTATTTTTTTAGTCACCTAACTTTTTTAGGACCAAATTATCATTAATTTTAATTTCAATTTGTTTCAACATGCCATTCCTTATGAACTGTCTGATAAAGCAATTTGACTTGTGGATCTGTTGACTCCGCTCCCGTCTGCCTCAAAGCCGCGTCCCATGGCCGATCCTTTGTCCAAGAGTTGATTGTTGATAGGTTTTCTTCAGTTGAGAGCAAAGAATATAGGAGAGAAGAAGTGCAAATTATTCACCGAAAACAAAGATTTCAGTAAACTAAGATCATTTCTGCTAAAAAAGAAAGAAAGAAAACTAACTGGGATCAAATGAACTCCATGGACATTGGCTTATGAGTGTTCATCCGGATTACGAGTTTCTCGTACTCATCTATGTAAGATTGCTACTACATTTCCTCACCTCTCCAACACCTCCATGATAACCTCGGATGTATATCAGCACAAGTGGTGTCCGTCGCAAACTTTTTTTTTTTCTTCTTTTGAATGATGGTGGCACAAGTAACGACGGCCGCAATAAAGTTGCGGCGGCCGAAAACCTGCAAATTCTTTTTTTCCTTTAAATGACAGTGGCATAAGTTGAACCCGTCGCAACAAAGTTGACGCAGATGCAAACTTGCAAAAAAAAAAAATTCCCTTTGAACGGTGATGGCACAAGTTGCGCCACCGTAAAATCTTGCGGCGGCTGCAAACTTGCAAAAAAAAAATCTTTTGAACAGTGATGGTGGTAGCGGTGGTGGCCAAAAGTGACGACAAATACCACTAGCAGTTGCCACGACGGGGGGGGGGGGGGGGTGGCCGGGGGGGGGCGGCAGGAGCGATTGCGATGGTGGATGGTTGTCGATGTGGGGATCACGGTGATAGGCGCTGGCCACAAGTCTATCACTATAAGGGACTGAGTCACATTGGATTTTAGAGGTAGAAAGGACCAAAAAAACTAAAATATATGTGTGTGACTGATTTCTCAAATGACTATGCCTACAAAAGTAACAATTTGGAGTGGGCTCAATTTGGACAACACTACAAAGTTGGTGCTCATTTTGGGGAAAACCTCAAAAAAAGGGGGGACTTAATGATAAGTCCCTATGACAACATTCTGTTAAGTGTAGGTCTTGACAAAAATACTCTCATGTTGTAGATCCAAATTAAAAGAACAAATTGCATTAAGTCTAGCAGCTAGCAAAAAGACACATGCCCATGGACAATTGTCATATTTATCAAATTACCATTATGTTAACCAAAGATGTCACACCCTCACAATTTTGACACAAATAGTGAAATCACTATCGACGCTATAGTGGAATCACTGTAACTGCTACAGTGGAATCACTGTAACTGCTACAATGATTTTTGATGTCGCTACTACATGGATTTCGTCGTGACTGCTACAGTAAAATTAGTATAGTACTGAGTGTCATTTAATATTTTTGAGTATCATTTCAAATCATTGTAGCTGCTATAGTGAAATTACTGTAGCAGCTACGTATGATAATTATCATGTAGCTGCTACAGTTAGGACTGCAACTCGGGCGTGTTGAGGGGTCAACCCATGCCCAACCCAAGAGGTTGAATCCACTGCCCAAGCCCAACCCGTCGGGTTGGCCGGGTTGATCGGGTTGTGCGGGCGAGTTAGCCAGATTCAACATGGTAGAGGAGAAAAAATCAATATATAACACTTCCTTTGCGATAATACAATACATAAATCAAGTCTTTGCATTCTTATATAGGTGATGGTCCATCGTTGGATGGATAAATGCCCATCCAACAATGGCCATTAGAAGCGGGATAAATATCTATCATAGTTCCACCACAGTACAACCTCAACTTGTATTCAACGGATGATCCAACATATGGATTCTGATCAAACCTATTCAATATTATATTATATTAAATATTATTTACTAAATGGTCGGATTTTCGGTTGGGTTGGGTTGCCTGAAGCCTCTACGGTTATGCCCAAGCCCAATCCGAATTGAGGTCGGTTTGGGATTTTCCAACCCAAGCCCAAGCCATACAAGTAAAATCCCAACCCAAGCCCGCCCAAATTCGGGTTGGGATTGGGTTGGGCCGCCTAAGTTGTAACCCTAACTACAGTGATTTAAAATGATACTCAGATATATGAAATGATACTTAATTTTCCTGAGTACCATTTCATATATTTGAGTACCATGTTAAACCACAATAGCTGCTACAATGATTTCACTGTAGCAGCTACAGTGATTCACCGTGGTTGCTACAGTGATTTCAAATGGTACTCAAATATGCCAAATGGTACTCAGTGCTACAATGATTTCACTGTAGCAACCACAGTGAGGGCGTAGGTGGGGGCAGAGGGGGTTCCGATGAGTGGGAGGAGGGGTTGGAGGGGGTTCCGGCAAGTGACAAGGGAGAGAAAAAGAAAGAGGCAATGTGTGTAGGATGGAGGTGGGGTGGAAGGGGGTTCCGACGAGTGGGAGGATAGGTTGGAGGGGGTTCCGACAAGTGTCAAAGGAGAAAAAAGGAAGAAGCAAGTGTAAGAAGCAGAGGTGGTTCCGGCAAGTCGGAGGTATTGGAGCAGGTTTCGGCAAGTGAAAAGGGAGAGGAAAAGGAAGATGTGAGGTGTGAGGAGCCAAGGTGGGAGCTGAGGGTTTCCAACAAGATGAGGATGGATGGGCACAAGGATACATTTGTTATTTTTAAAAATCACGTTATCATAACCCGTTTCAAATGTATCGTTGTAATGCTGAAAATATGAAAAATGATTAGCTTGTCATCTACCTTAATTTGGTGGACTATTTATAAGCAAACAAATGAAAGTCTCATCTTAATAAAACCGATCTCTTTCCTGGGACCTAACATCCATTTATCCAAAAAAAAATTAGGAGAAGTTTGACGTAAGGGCATCTCCAATGGCGTCCGAACTAGGAGCACCTCCTAAGCACTGTGGGCCCCATTTTGGCAGCCACCTTGTCGAAATATCCTAGTTGAGAGAAGGTCCCCTCCAAATCCTAGCCATTTTACCCCCCCACCCACATTTGTAACTTATCCAAACCCTCCAAACTTACATCAAACGGGTAAAAAAATAACCGTTGGACAATGCATGCACCGTTGGACATATAAAAAATTATTTGTAAAAAGATAAGGGGTTTTTATAAAAAAAATATATTAATTAATTCGTTCGGAGGCTCCGTAGGACCTCTGTTGTATGTGGAGCTGTATAGAGGTTCCGACCAAGCAGGTCCTATGTGGAACGCCAAGTCAGTCTTCAGAGTACCGAACAGAGTTAATTGGAGCGCCATCAATTCGCTCAGAAAGCCATGTCCTCATTCAGAGTTCTTTTTGGAGGTCGTTGGAGATGCTCTAAATCCATTTTGTGAGATGACTTTTTAGTTGTATGACACGTTAATTTTAAAATATAGCTCAAGTAAAGACTTGTACTCCTTCTTTGTGAATACGAATGTATATTAGTAGGGACCTTAGCTAATATAACAAATTATGATGTACTGCGGCTAATATTGCAAAATAGTTAAAGGACCTAAGGGGCTGTTTGGTATCATGCCGCGGGCACAATTCTGACCAGGATTTTGTGCCCGCGGCACAAGAACCTGTTTGGTTGGTGTAATAGGTTGAGTCTGTTCCGTGTGCCTAAGAATTACCGTGCCGCAGATCGAGAAATATCGGAACAGATTTTTATCGCTCCCCGGGTTGTGATAGTGGAACCCGAGCGAGACGTAGCATTTAACCGTGCCCCCCAAAACCTTGTTGTGCCCGACGGCCCCAACTGCCTATCTCAGAAATCCCAATTAGCGTCCTTATCCCCCCAACTCCCTTTCTTCAGAAAACCTGATCGTCCTTATCCGCGGCACCATCCCGATCGGCCCCTTCTTCAGGTACTCTCCCTCCCTCCCCCTCTCTCTCTCTCTCTCTCTCTCTCTCTAGAAAACCCGATCGGCCTCCTGTTATCCACGGCACCATCCCGATCGATCGGCCCTTCTTGAGGTACTCTCTCTCTCTCTCTCTCTCTCTCTCTCTCTCTCTCTCTCTCTCTCTCTCTCTCTCTCCCCATTGCCGTCGTGGATGTCGGTAGAAGATGAGTTTTGGAGAACTCTCCGGACCAAACCTTGTGCCAAACCCATCCCATAAGAGAATTCTCACATGGATTCCACTCCAATTCCACACAGGCTCGCCCAAAAATCTCAGATTTCTAAGAGAAAATCTGGGAATTGTAGAGGAATTCTCAAATGGGTTCCTTTTAGTTCGACCCAGAGTCACCCGAACATCTCAAATTTATAGCAGAAACCAAAAATCTCATATTTCTAACAGAAAAATCTAGAAATTGTGGAGGAATTCTGAAATGGGTCCCTCAAGTTCGACCCATGCAGGCTCACCCCAACATCTCAGATTTCTCTTGGGTTCCCTCCAATTCCACCCAGACCCTCTCAAACATTTCAAACTCCTACCAGGAATTCAGGATTTCTCATGTTAGGTGATGCAGATATTAGTTTGCAAGTAGGCTGAACTTTAGATCTGGACATGGTCATTGTTAAATTGGACAAGTGCATGTGTCAATCATAAACCAGACCATTAATAAAAAAGAAGACGTTTAAGTATATGAGAAGTAAAATTGAAAAATTTTAATTTAAACCTCAAGGAAAGAAAAAAAAGTTGAGTTTGAAATTTATGATCCATAATCATTAGAATCATTTTTTTTATTGATCCGTTGACCCTATCGTAATTGTATGTTCTATCTTACTGCATAACAAACACTATTTCTGTGTTTCTGTGTCAAAGAATCTGCTCTATCGTAAAAGTTAGGGGTGTTCATAACCGAACCGAACCGGTCTATTTGGTTAGGGATCTCATTCCCCAAAATGGTCCTATTGAGATAGGGACAACAGCTGGACGATTGGAGATCTCACAGCAACGTGACCAGATAGCGGATCTTCTTTATGCACATCGTCGAAATATTTGATTATATTGACATATATTTTATTTTAAAATTTTATTATTAAAATATTAAATATTTTAAGAAGTCGAACAATATTTTAATTCTGTTTTTGAACAAATAATTTAGTTGTTGGATCGTGAAATATTATTTCTTTAATTTTTTTGTCGTATGCTCTATCTTGCTACATACCAAACGCTATTTCTGTGTTTCTGTGCCAAAGAATCTGGGTTCAGTAAGATTTTTGTGCCATATACCAAACGCAGTTTTTACATAAGATTGTGCCATCACATTCTGCACAAGCTTTAGGCAAGAAACAGAGAAATGGCATGTGCCTTATACCAAACAGAATTTGCCGAAAAATTTACTTGGGCTGCCGCATAGGTGTTGGCTGCTGGTTTGTCGGGTTTCGGTGCTCATCGGCTGGTAGGAAGAGAGACGATCATCCCCGTCCCCGATCGACGTCGTCCCCATCCCCAGCCTCATCAGGTTCTCTCTCTCTCTCTCTCTCTCTCTCTCTCTCTCTCTCTCTCAATCCCATCATGTTTTCCATTTTTTGGGGGGGTTTTGAATTGGGGATTTGGGGATCTATCGTTGAGGGCATTTTGTTTTGGATCTGTCATTTGCAACAAACGAAATCCCCAATTTTCTAAAAACCTAATCTAGGGATTTGGGGATTCGACAGTTGTCTCCCTCTTGACTGTTGATTCCCTCTGGACGATTTGAGAAAATCCCCAACTTCTCTTGAATACAAACAGAAATTTTAAAAAAATTATGAACTAAGATTTCGTCTAGTTTTGTTATATATCCAATTCGTTCCATCGATTTATCATCTGTAAGGTTGATCGTGTTAAAAAACATGATCCATATGCGTTAATCTCATGGATCTGATTTTTCGCTCAGGATTGTCCTTGCATGTTTTATATGTGGATCAGATTCAAGATATTTTGGGAGTTATGAAGTCCTTTATTAGTAGTTTGATCTAGTTATATCTCAGCATTTTCTTTTTTCATTCAAATATGCTTCTAGAATTGTTCTTTCCTTGCCACATTGTGACTTCGGGTTCGACAATGAAAGCGAAAGAGTAACGGTACCACCAGAAGTTTGGGAGAAATGGTTAAAGGTAACGAGTATTGGATGTGGGATACAATTCTATCCCGACTTGATGGGGTTCTATTTCTGCTTCTTTAGGCCTTCTTTGTAATTCTGCTGTTCAATTTACATGAATTGGATTGGATTTGTTTAAATTCTATCCCTACTTGATGTGGTAATATGTGGTCCTCTTTCAATTGCCTCTGATGTGCATGCGGATCTTGGCCGTTGATGTCAAGTTCACGGGAATCCTTTTATTTCCATAAAAAAACCCAAACATGTTAATGTATTGAATTGCCAAGAAACAATTATTTTTACTATTGAATCCAAACATGTTAATGTATTGAATTGCCAAGAAACAATTATTTTTACTATTGAATCCAAACATGTGTATGTAAAGTGAAGTAAATAATGATCTTACTTTACTGGTGGAAACAAACAAGTTTTTCAAATGTAAAATAAAACTTTTGTTTACTTTACTGCTAAATAGAAGCAGCTACATCAAATCAGGAGTTGCTTATAGTTATTGTTACTTATATTGTACTTTATCCATTTACTTTACTAGCTCCTTTTCGGGATTTTCTTTGGGTATTGCTATTTGGAGTTGGACACCACGAATTACTATAACCCCAACTTAACAAAAAAGGAAACACCAGTTCGGTCCCCTGGGCCTCCCAGCCATTTTGATATGGGCACCTCTGTCTCGGCTGCAAGTGTCGTCGGTTCCCCGCACCACTGCCGATGTTGATAGCGAGGAGGAAAGTGAGACGAGGATAGACGCGACGACAATAGCGGTGATCGAATCAAGGAGGAGGAGGGGGAGGAGGAGGTGAACCTTTTGTGGGGTGCCTGTCAAAATGGGGCCTTAGTAGAATATAGAAATGGGCCGAGGTGCTTGTATCAAATAGGGGTTTTTGGTAATTTTGTGGGTGCAAATAGCAACACTATTTTCATTCATCTCAAGAGTCATGAAGATCATGCACTGATTTTTTACCCTGCAATTTTTTGACTACTTTGACCCGGCCAACTATGGCTGCAAATCGGTCTGGGTCGGTCTTGTCAAGTCGGGCATGAATTGCATCGGACATGTTCGGGTTGGGCCAAGAAAAATGACGTCCGGATGGCCCATCAAGCTCATTGGTTTGGTCCTTGGATCAAGAGTCTAAGCCCAGACCCACCTGGGTATACATACTTTGGATTGTCAAGTCGGGTCAGATTGGGTTCGGACCAATACAGAGAGGTTCAATGAGTTATAATTAAAAAAGGGGGGACTTGGTGACAACCTCTTTTAAGGAGATGCTTTTAAGCTCCAGTCTAGACAAAATACCCTTCTGTGTATTATTCCTTGGGCTACTGAGAATCAAGTGCTTGTACAGTGACAGATATAGGATTTCACTAGAGCAAAATATCAATCTATTGCTATAGTGAAATTACTATAGGAGCTATAGTGACATCACTATAGCAACCAAATCGATACCCTTTTTATCCGTATTGATACTCCAAAATTGTTAAAGAATTGTTAATCTGCTACAATGATTCTAAAATATCAATTTGGTCAGTAGAGTATCAATTCGATTGCTATAATGATTTCACTATAGCAATCGAATTGATACTCTGCTACCCCAAGTGATACCCCAAAAATTATTTTAGCTGCTACAGTGATTCTAGAGTATCAATTCGGACGGTTGACTATCCTGCTAACATGAATTGATACTCTAGAATTGTTAATTTGCTACAGTGATTCTGGAGTATCAATTCAGTCAAAGTTTCAATTCGATTGCAAAAATGATTCACTATAGCAACCGAATTGACTCTCCTACCCGAAGTGATACTCCAAAAATTACTGTAGCTGCTACAGTGATTCTGGAGTATCAATTCGGTTGCTACAATGGAATCACTAAGCTGCTACAGTGGTTTTACCATAGCAATTAAAATGAAATCACTGCTACAGTGAAATCACTATAGTGCTACAGTGAAATCCTGAAGCGGGTACGCTATAAGCACTATTACCAAAATCCTATAGCAGACACTATATAGCCATTATTACTAGAGAGGTAAAATGGACATTAAAAAAAATAAATTCACATGGGGCTTAAGGCTCAATGATCTTAGGCCAAGGGTTTATAGTAATACAGGGGTAGTTAAAGGGTCTTAAGCTAATAACCCCTAAAAAATTGTGTGGAGATAGAGTGTATCTATGATGTAGGCCTTATTAACTTCATTATTTTTGTGTGAAGATAGTGTCTATGATACCTTATTCTAGTGGAAGTGATGTACTCACGGGCCTTACAGTTGATCTTCTAGCTTCCTTTACAAGCCTTCAGCAATCACGATCACGAACCTCAGTGCGAAGACCTTCTCGTCGATTGGAAGCATAGTCACCAAGTTCGGGTTTGGCAAAAAGTCAACAAGGGTAAAACTCAGGAAAGTTTGGCAAAATCGAAAAGTTTGAAAAAAAAAGGGATAAAAGTCGGGGGAAAAAAACGAGTTCGGGTTTTAATTGGTGATGGTGAATTTGGAAAAAATCGATACGTTTGGGGCCTTCAAAAGTCAAGCTTTTAGCCTACATTTAAACAACTAAGATATTTTTAACACGACTTATAAGATGATAAGTCAAGAACATATCAATTAAGCTAATCATCTATGCTATCAAAGTCGGGACTAGTCGGCGACTAGTCCCAGACTAGTCCCTGGGCGGCATTTTGCCGACCGATTAATTTCGATTTCGTCATTGCTGGGCGGAATCCCGACTAGTCCCGACTAGACCTGACTAGTCCCCGACTAACGACTGTCGACTAGTCCCCAGGCAGCATTCTGCAAGCAAATTATTTTTTTGAAAGGAGTCTTTGCAAGCAATTTTGTTTAGATTTTTTTACATTGGCTCAAAGTCTTGAGTTGCAAGACTCACAACTATGGCTCTTCCCTATAATCATCTGTAGAGCATCTGAGAATCTCAGATAAAAACATAGACAAATAATTAGTTTATTTGTTGATATCCATATAACCCTATAATCAAAATTGGGGTTGTTCACTGATTAAACATCATCAAACAAATATTGTGATGAATTCTTAGTTCTGAGTCTTTTGACATGGGCATGAAGCTAATACAACTATGTTCTGTTAGACTGTTACTTATGTATTTATACCCATGCTGTGAAGTGTGAAGGTATGTATTGTTATTAACCGACTAATATCATATACTTATTGACATTTATGCTAGTTCATATATCATTTATGTTTAGGGAGGGGGGGAGGGGTTAGAATAAGTTTTGGCCGACTAGTCCTGAATTAGTCCCGACTAGTCCTAATCGGCCCTTGGCCGACTACCGACTTTGACTGCATAGCTAATCATGCAACTATGCAAATGCAAATAACCAACAAAACAACAACCCGACAAAGTAGCATACTAAGTTACGAACATCATGATAAGTTGATAACGACATCCCAAAAGAAACTATTATAAAACTTAAGATGTCCATTGTCCAATAGTCACTAATCAAAATAGAATAGAAACTAAAAACTAAGCATCCATCGTGTTGTCGAATGCATCCAATGCCAAACTTGCATCATTCTCTTCATCCTCTATGAATTTAATGTCATTAGACTCGTCATTGGAAGAAAGTTGAATTTCAATGTCATCGGACTCATCATTGATACAGTTGCAAAGTTCGATAAAAAAACGCGTTTTTTAAACTTTTTTTCAATAAAAACGACAAAAAAAAGGCGAATTTGGTAACCTGCAAAATCAATAAATAAAAAAAAAGGTAACAAATCGGTTGCCTATTAAGTCACGTTTTAAAAAAAAACATCGAACTTTGTTACTATGATTGGAAGAGGCTATTAGAGTCTCCCTGAATAGCTTCACACTTCAATATTTTCTCTTTACAGGCTATATTTCCGACTAGTCATACTGAACAAATTGTGATATATCATATATTTGCATGGTTTTTAGTGTATAAATCCACGTGTCCCGTTAGGTAAAGATTATTAGATTATACGTTATGCAGGTTATTTTTAAACTACTATTCAAAACACTAACTAATCTCCAAAATACATGCTGATAATATTTTTTGGTGCAACATATCTTCTCTCTACAATTGTCTATTATAACATTCTCTCCGACATTTTTTGTGTTTACAATCATTGTATTTTGACAGTTCTCTCATTGTGCCTTCGTCAATTATTGTTCGTACTACGTCGTTCGTCAATCGTCGTTCACCATAAATCGATCGTCGTTCACCGTTCTTAATTTCTGCAATATTCTCGATGTCATTTTCTCAACTCTCTAGTATATATTATCTATTTAATGCATTCTCTCTTTACAATATTTTTGTCCTCTATAATATTCTCTCTAGCACATTCTCTCTACAATATCCATACTCCCCCAATCAATTGCCACTTTTGCATCCTTCATTCCTTCCATCATTTTTTCTGTTTTTCCATTTTGCCCTTCTCTTTATCCATTATACGTATAACCCCGATGTTGAATCTTATGTCATGACAAAAAAACAAAGGCTAGGACCGTAATATGGCATTCTTGCCCTTCCCATTTTATCCTTACAAAAATTACAAATACCATCCAAGGATTTTACCCTTTTGCCACTAATCCATTGATTCTTATTTAAAACCAAGGTCTATACGGGTAATATGGGTTCCACTTTTGATCATTCACTTTCTTTCATCCTATCATCCTACTTTTGGTTTTCCATTTTGCCTTGCTCTTTATCCACTATACCTATGCCCTTAAAACAACACCAAGGGTTTGACAAGGTGTGGGTAGGGATGGGTATAGGAATTCTACCCAATTAACTTTTGGGTATGGGTATGGGTACCTCAATCCCCATACCCAAAACCCAAAGGTTTGGGTTGGGTATGGGCATAGGAAGTCTACCTGATTAACTTTTAAGTATGGGTATGAGTACCTCAATAATCATACGTGAAACCCAAGAGGGCCAAAATCCAGTTGCCCCTCTAACTTGTGACCAAACCCCGATCCTGACCTAGACCCAAAACATCAGGTACAGGTATGGGTACAAATTTACAAGGTTTGGGTATGGTATGGGTATATTAACTCTACCGGGTAGGGTATGGGTATAGGAACTCTACTTGATTAACTTTCAGGTACCTCAATATCCATACCTGAAATCCCAAGGTTTGGGTAGGGTATGGATATAACCGTATAAGAACTCTACCTGATTAACTTTTGGGTATGGGTACCTCAATATCCATAAGGCCATACCCAAAACCCGAAACCCGATTGCCCCCTCTAACTTGTGACCTGACTCGACCCCGATCCAAAAGATCGGGTACAAGTATGGGCTATGCAGTCAAAGTCGGTAGTCGGCCCTAGTCGGCCAAGGGCCGACTAGGACTAGTCGGGACTAATTCGGGACTAGTCGACCAAAACTTATTCTAACCCCTCCCCCCCTCCCTAAACATATATGATATATGAACTAGCATAAATGTCAATAAGTATATGATATTAGTCAGTTAATAACAATACATACCTTCACACTTCACAGCATGGGTATAAATACATAAGTAACAGTCTAACATAACACAATTGTATTGGCTTCATGCTCATGTCAAAAGACTCAAAACTAAGAATTCATCACAATATTTGTTTGATGATGTTTAATCAGTGAACAACCCCAATTTTGATTATAGGGTTATATGGATATCAACAAATAAACTAATTATTTGTCTATGTTTTTATCTGAGATTCTCAGGTGCTCAACAGATGATTACATGAAAGAGCCATAGTTGTGAGTCTTGCGACTCAAGACTTTGAGCCAATGTAAAAAAATCCAAACAAAATTGCTTGCAAAGATTCCTTTCAAAAAAAAAATTGCTTGCAAAATGCTGCCTGGGGACTAGTCGTTAGTCGGGGACTAGTCGGGCTAGTCGGGTCTAGTCGGGGACTAGTCGGGATTCCGCCCAGCAATGACGGAATCGAAATTAATCGGTCGGCAGAATGCCGCCCAGGGACTAGTCGCCGACTAGTCCCGACTTTGATAGCATAGAGTATGGGTACAGATATACAAGGTTTGAGTATGGTATGGGTATAGAAACTCTACCCCATTAACTTTCGGGTATGGGTATGGCTTGTATGAGTACCTCAATACTCATATCTGAAACCTGATTGCCCCTCTAACTTGTGTATACTATAAAATTCAGTTTGACATATATATAATGTACATATATCCCATATTTGGATCATATGTCATTAAAACAAAAGCAAGGAAGGAAGTGTTGCTTTCTTACACTTTCCATTGTGGCCCTACAAAAATTACAAATATACCCCTATGCCCCTATCATTATTTCATTTGTCCATACCCTATATTAAAATGACTTTGTAATTTGTGTACGGGTAAAGGGTCCATAGATTAGCAACTGTTGAACGTACAACGCACTTGCCTAGCACCCTAGTATATCTCTATATAACACATTTTTTGTTAAAAGTTATCTCTAAAATATTTTTATCTATGACATTCTTTTTTTCCATCATTTCTCATTCTGCAACATTTTCTCTTTATAGCAATTTATAATATTCTCTCCACAACAAATATTATAGACTTGCTCTACAATGCTCTACAGATTTTCTCTCCCTATAATATTCCCCCTGTATAATATACTCCATCTATATAATATATCTTATTTTAACATTCTTTTATTATTTTCTCCATCTACAATATTTTTTTTATTTCTACAACAATTTTCTCTACATATCATTTTCACTGTACAATATTTTCTCTATAATACTATCCATCTTCATTGTTCAATGTTCTAATCCCCCATTCAACATCCGTGATCCATCGTTTGCCATCCATCGATCACCATTCGATGTCGTCGTCTTCTACCTCTACATTTTCATCTACACTATTTCCTCTCCCCAATTCATTCTCTATATACAATATTCTCGTTATATAATATTATCTTTCAACACCATATGTTAGGCCATATAATATAGTATCTTCTCTCTATAATTGTCGGTCATTGCTGCCACCCCAGCCCATTGCCGACCACTGGCTTGTCGATGTTGTCGGTGTGTCACCCACCCCCCCCAGTCCATTGACATTGGTCGCCCGTCCGTTGTTGCCAACCGTTCAATGGTCACCACCCTCCCTATCTTCGTCGTTTGACATCGTTGCCTATAGCCCGTCGTCCACCATTGTTGCATGTAATTCGTCGTCGGACGACCGTGACCTTCCATTGTCAATGTCTTTCGCCCATCACCTTTGTCCATTTAGCCCGTCAATGATGATGCATGTTTTGGTCATCGTCAGTTGCTTGCCCATCTCCGCCATCCACTACCGTTGGGCATTTACCCACCGTCGACGTCACAGCCTTTTGTCATAAGGCATTTGAACACGGCATTCGATCATCTTATGCCTCAACTGTTGTTGACCAAGTGCCACCCGCTCATATCCACCATTCGTCACCATTTCCCTCGTCACTATCCCAATTTGATCGCCTGCACTGGACAACTGAATGTGACTCACCACCACAACTTGGCATATATTGGGCCCAATTTAGTTAGATTCTAGGTATAAAAAACTTTGTCCAATTTCGAGTATGAGTATAGATACCTCAATACCCATGCTCAAAACTCAATAGCCGATTATTTCACTCGCCCTGTGTATGTTATATATAATATGGGTTTAACTCTAAAATAATTTATCAAATTCTATCCAGACACATAGGTGAATTCAACATGTTTAGTCTCACTTAGGAAAAAAGAAATACAATAGAAAAAATTTGCATTAAACGGTGATATGAGGGAACAAAAATAATAAGTCCACTCACTTGGGGGGGTAACCTCACATGCCACTTCAGGGGTGACCGAACTAAAATAATTAAAGTGAAACAAACATTAGAAGTGACATAAAACTATAAAAAACATGTGCAATACAATACGGCTAGAAAATTTCATAAATGTTATAGCTGGAGTTTGGTGAACCTCCAGTTCTCTAGAACCAAAAAAATATCTGGCATTTCGGTCTCGAAACTGGTAGCTCACCGAACTGCACATCTACCAATTCTCACACTTTCCTTGTTGGGTTTCCACATGCATTAAGGAGTAGGGGGAGGCACGAGGCGTGGTGCATCCCTATTCGACTGGCAGTTGGGACCCATACCTCCCTCAAACCTTGACCTAATTCTTAACACCTATAGGATTATAGTTAGTTTAAGGGATAATAATCATTATACCCCTGGGCCTATTAATTACCCGCTAAAAATCTAAAACTTTATTAGTGTAGTTGAGTTAAAACCCAGCAATGAAGCAAATACCATAAGTAGCATTAAAAGACACTTATGTGTAGTACAATACGACTAAACAAATTCCAGAACTACTAGAACTGTAATTTGGTGAACTAGTAGTTCCCTGGAACCAAACAAAAAAACTGGTATTTCGGTTCCGAAACTGGCAATTCACCGAATTGCACTTTTGACAGTTATCACACTTCTCTAAACTTACAGACAACCAGACGGCCCCTAAAGATAATAGGGAGGCCCGCTACTACACATCGAAGACTTGACCAAGGCCAAAGATTTCATGTCTTACCAACCGAACTATTACTTGGAGACGGACACATTTTGAGTTATAAGCCCCTCTAGACTAACTTGAAAGTTTATTATCACAAGATGCTTAGCTTGTTACACTTTATTTATGTACTAGCAGTAGCGCTAATCATGTCATTCATGTGCAATGCACGAACGATTACGCTGCTGCTTCAATCAGATCGCACATCTGACATCGCATCCCTATTGTGTGGAGAGACAGAGAGAGAGAGAGGGGGGGATATGTTTAATTATAAAAGAAATTTAAAAGGGGGAGAAAGAGACGAGAGAGAGTAGAGGAATGGAGAGGCTGTCATGTGGCACCGAAGGCCTCATCTTTACAAGAGTAGTATAGATAATATAATATAAATCGGTCTTGAATAATTAATTAGCAAAGGGGTTCCATGTAAAAACTCCATGTTCAATATTCTTTTACTTCTCGGAAAGGGTGGAAGGTCATCGATGGATTTCAATATGGGAATCCTTAATACCAAGCTTCTAGTAACATTCACATTGCAAATAAGAAATCGGTCTTCAATAATTGCATACTTTCCTATAAAATAAGTATACCCATCCACCAGCAGACAAATACAGAACTAAAACGCATCCACCATATATGAAAAGAACTTAAAACTCAGAATAAACAATGTAAATATTAAAGACAAAATGGAGATAGAATGAAAATCTAATATATATTTCTACGCATGGATTTTTCTACAAAAACTTGATAAAAAAACACATTGTAGAGATAATAGATTCAGCAAGACAGTACTAGCATGGCCAAGAACATGTTAATTAAATGATTGGGATAAAAATAAGAGGAAAATGGGGAAGGGGAAGGGAAAGGAGACTTTCTGGAATTAGGATTTCTTCGATCTGGTGTAGGGATTAGCAAAATGGGATCCGATTAGAGCAAGTCTGGGAAGAGAACAAGGGGAAATGAAGATAATAGGGGGAAATTGATGAAGGATTACAACTAAAATTATGGGAACAGGAATTGGGGTCATGTGATTTGGGATTCAGGTTAGCGATTAAGAAAAAATGGGGCTGAAGAAGGAATCTGGGCAGAGAGGTGGAGGAAGAGGGCGTCAGGAGAGGATCGACGGTGGAGCAGCTGAAGTTATACCGTGCAAGTTGGAATTTTATAGTTTTTTCTAAATATTTTTTTGTGAAGAAATTACTTAATAGTCCAGCAATAAAAAAGAATAAGTTACTTAAATTATGTCTTATTCTTTTTTTGAAAAAAAAATGCATTTTTACCTCCCATTAAAAGGTTTTACCTCAGTGCTAGGTTATGATTTTACCTCAAAACCTTAACCTCAGTGATGAGTTATAGATTTACCACCATCCAAAAATTCAGTAACATGGCTAGCCCCCTCCCCCTCCCCCTCCCTCCCAAAAACTCACGCACAGATACACACACACACCCCGACGAACTAACACCGAATAAACCAATTCCCCATACATTATCTTATTACACTTTCAGGTGGTTTCATGTATCGTGGTAAATATATTGAATAGTGGGAATGTGCAAATCTCCAAGATGGAGGACACCGTATGCCTTAATAGGAAAATGGTATGGCCTTAAATGTTACGGTAAAGTACTTCTCGCAATCAGCATTGTCACCGCAACAACACTTCATTTACGATCTATATTTTCAAATATTCTTGTTTCACTGATAATGGTTTCTTTATAAGCCGGTATTTCCTCTTTGCAAAAATTTAACAGAAAGAGATTTGGACAGAGTATCCCTCAAAACTTGGATGAATACTCTAAAATAATCTAGAAATTTGTATTTAACAATATTTTAATATGAATGATTTACCAGGATGCATAAGTATTCAATAGAGAAGCTACAGGTGCTGGAAATGTAAATCTTAAACATGATTGCCACTTGTCAGGGTCATCTTTGGGTCTATTTTCCTTTTTTATATTATATGGATTTTCTGTTACTTAGATATAATTACAGGAGCTAAATAATCTAGAAATTTGTATTTAACAATATTTTAAACTTCGATGAATACTCTAAAATAATCTAGAAATTTGTATTTACCAGGATGCATAAGTATTCAATAGAGAAGCTACAGGTGCCAGAAATGTAAATTGTAAACATGATTGTCACTTGTCAGGGACATCTTTAGGTCTATTTTCCTTTTTTATATTATATGGATTTTCTGTTACTTAGATATAATTACAGGAGCTAAATGAGTTTTGTGATTCATGTTTCTGATATGAAATTGATTAGGTCAAACCGGAGGGGTCGGATCCTTATTTAAGTCATAGTGTAACATCGGCATCATACTTGTACCTACACATCTTGTCATCAGGTTTTATTGACTTTTAATGTATTCTTGATTTTTTTGTTCTAAATGCACGAGACCTGATTGCTAGCTGTAAGACTCTTTTGACATCATTCAAACCTAAGTTGGTTACATTGGCTTTTAACATTCTTTCCTAGTCTAGTAGTGGCACCTCGATGGGTCGTTCCTTGGTTGCATGAGCTTAAACTATATGACCAACAAGCGGGTCTCCCTACTTGTCAACTGGTCCTTTAGGTTTCTTGGAAAGCCCCTCTTTTGCCAAGTTGTATTGGTTAGATTTTTGGCACCAATCATAGAAGGTTTGGAACTTGATTGATATTTGGTCAGAAAATTCTTGTCAGTCCTTTGTGGAGCTTTCTTAATTAAAGTAAGACTTGGTTGATGATAAACAAGATACACTTTTGACCTATAGAAGACATATATACTATCGAATTTGGTCCTTGCGAAAATATATTCTATTAATCCCTTGCATCTAAAAGAAAGGCAGCTTGTATGGCATAATTAGGTCAATTTTCTCAATGGACAGTAGATAGTTCTTAGGTATCTATTTGTCTTATTGCTTTATTTTTCAGGTGAAAAGAAACATTATCATAACTTTAGTTTGTTGTTAAGACTAATGGAAAGCACATGTGCGAAGAGGGGATGAGGATTTCGATCAGGATTGGATGACCCATGAAATTTTGACCTATTCTTTGACCCATCATCCTAATCGTTGGATTCGGGTTTCATAATGTGCTGATTTTTTGCATAGGTGCTATCTATGGTATGTTGATCATCGTCACAAAAAATAGCACATTCTAAAACCTCTAGGGCCATCAAATGTTATAGGTTTTTTCGACCGTCAATTTCAACCGTTGATTTGAATAGCACGTTTGATACATCTAGAGGTTTTAGAATGTGTTGATTTTTTGTGAGGATGATCAATATACTATAGATACCACCTCTACAAAAAATCAGCACATTCTGAAATCCGAATCCAACGATTAGGATGATGGGTCAAAAAATTATTGGTCAGCAGATCCTGACCCCTATATATATATATATATATATATATATATATATATATATATATATATATATATATATATATATATATATAGGGTCAGGATCGGATGACCCATCAAAATTTTGACCCATTAATAACCCAGCACCCTTTGAGGCACCTAGAGGTTTTAGAATGGGCTGATTTTTTGTAGACATGTTGTCTATGATATATTGATCATCCTCACAAAAAATCAGCTCATTCTAAAACCTCTAGGTGCATCAAAGGGTGCTCTTCAAATCAACGGTTAAAATTGACAGTAAAAAACCGTTGATTTTAAGTGCGCATTTGATACACCTAGAGGTTTTAGAATGGGCTGATTTTTTGTGAGGATGATCAACATACCATATATATATATATATATATATATATATATATATATATATATATATATATATATATATATATATATATATAGGGATTTGCTTGAATGCGGCATGCGGTGCGTGCGGCATCGCACCGCAGCCGTGTGATGCACGCACTGCGTGCATGCGATGCACGCAGCAGTGCATCACACGGCTGCGGTGCACTGCCGCACGCACCGCATGCCGCAGCATAGCAGCCCCCTATATATATATATATATATATATATATATATATATATATATATATATATATATATATTCTACTAAGTTATTTAGTAATTCCTTTTGGATATCGACTTGTTTTAGCCGATCTCAGTATAGGTGTTTCTTTATGGATCTCCATTTCAAGTATTGCCCCCATTGGGCTTCTTATATCAGGATATGAATCAAATAATAAATATTCCTTTTCGGGTGGTTTACGAGCTGCTGGATCATTCCATAGGCTTGTTCTCTCAGGGTCAATGGTGGGTAGAGTGCTCCGACAATGACTTCTTTTAATACTCTTTCTGATTGACATTAAGCTTTCGCAGTCAATATCTGAGATTATATATATATATATATATATATATATATATATTATCTTACTCAAGATAGGGTTAGCAATGGGTATTGTTTGATTTATATCATAAGGCTTTTTTTTCTTTTTATAGTAGATATTTGATACAGAGCAGGCATATACAAGTGTTCACATAATGAATTATGTATAGTTCTGCAACCAAAATCCCTATATTTTTTAGTGTAGTCAAGGTGGCTATGCGGCGCCTAGGTGCTTTGGCTTGTCTAGGGGAAGCTTCATTCAAGCGGGGTGTGCGCGCGCCTGCCTGCGCATGTATAAGTTTTTCTTACATACAAAAATTTAGCACATTATACAAAATGATATTTTCTAATTGCTCAAGACGATAGATTATTAAATATTCAAATATTGTCAAATGGTTGTGTGCTAATAACTAAATACCATTGCCATGAAGGCATATTCAAACATGAGTTCTCAAGTTAAATCACCATCATAAACACGATCCCCAAGTGTCTGCATTTTCCCAATAAAAGCTGCCTTGAAAAATACAGAAAATTTTTTCCAGTTGCCCAGGTGGTCTAGATGGGTTACCCCTGGAAACACCGCTCGACTAGGGGGGCGCCTGGGCACTGGGAGCCCCAAAACGCCTTGGCGCCTGCCTATGCTCCCACCCTTGTTTTTTTGAAGGAAGTTTTTTACAATATTAGTGGATTTAATTGTGTAGAGATCTGCCTTATTCTCACCCTTGTTTTTTTATTTTTGATTATGCAGTTTTCAGAAAGACAGCAAATGGCTGCACACAAGATCGCGCATGCTACCCTGAAAGGGCCGAGCGTGGTCAAGGAGATTTGCATCGGCCTCACGCTGGGCCTGTTCGCCGGTGGCCTCTGGAAGATGCATCACTGGAACGAGCAGAGGAAGACCAGGGCCTTCTATGACATGCTGGAGAAGGGTGAGATCAGCGTCGTTGTAGCTGAAGAATAGTTTCTTGGTTGTTGGTGTCAGCCATACCTCCTCCGATTGGTGTTCCGAAAGCTGAAGATGGGTTGAGTTACACTTATTTTTGGATTATGTAATAAGGTCAGGTACTAGAGGACTGCATCTTGCTCTCCCCCCCCCTTGCAGCTTTTGTATGTTTGTATCAGGATTGCAAAACAGAATTATGGGATGAACTTTGGAACTCGTTTCATTGTATGGCCCTGAATCCTGATGATGAAGTTGGTCTGCTGATTTGGTGGAAGCTCAAGCACCCAAATGACAGGTAAGGCTTGGTTCACCAAATTTGATCTGACCAATGGTTTGAATAGATTCTCTCGTTATTCGAATTGACTTGGTGATTTTTTTTTTACTGCTTTGATTAAGTTTCTAATCGATGGGTTCAAGTGATGATGCGAGGGACAAAAAGTAAGCAGGTGTCGACTAAATTGTGAATCAAGAACCATTTATATGTAATGTGCCACTAACCTTTTTTTCCCCCAGTTTTTAAGTAGAAGTTACATCGGTTTATATTTGATTCATCATCGGCAATTTTTTTTGTTATTGAAAGAATTTATTTTGCTGGTAGTGTACGCAAGGCCACCAGGGTATTTGATATGGGCAGCTCTATCTTTGGCGCCTGTTCCATATATGCGCCGCCACCAAATTGTCCCGTGCAACCAACTATCACCTTCGTTGCAGCATGTCATCTTCTTCCTGCTACTCCCTCTTTCTCCCTCCCGCTCCTCCCCCTTCTTCCCCTTCCTCCTCCCCGTCCCCTCATGTTTCTCCTCCTTCATGGAGAAGTGTTGGTCGCTTCCGAGCGGTTTCAACGCTATGTTGGTCGAGAGAGAGGTGGGGAGGAGTAGGAGAAGCGATCAAAGAAAGGAAGGGAGGTGAACCTTTTGTGGGGTGCCCAGTTAGATTGGGGGCTTAATAAGATATGGAAATGGGTCGAGGTGCCAGTATCAAATGAGGGGGGGTCTTAGTAATTTTGTGGGTGCAAATAGCAACACTTATTTTTGTTAAATCATCTCAATAGCCATGAGTATCAAGCACACCTATGTTGCCCTGGCGTTTTATGGCTACTTTGACCTGGCCAATAGGGCTATAAATTGGGCCGGGTAGGGTCTGGTAAGGGCGGGCATAAAATACAACGGACATGAGCGGGTCGGGCCAAGGAAATGACATCCGAACCCCGGGTAAAATGTCTAAGCCCAAACCCAGCCCGGGTATACATAATTCAGATTATCGAGCCGGGTCAGACCAGGTTTGAGCCAATCTAGAGAGGTTCAGTGAGTCGTACTTACAAAAAATGTGGGAGTCTCTCTCTCTCTCTCTCTCTCTCTCTCTCTCTCTCTCTCTCTCTCTCTCTCTCTCTCTCTCTCTCTCTCTCTCTCTCTCTCTCTCTCTCTCTCTCTCTCTCTCTCTCTCTCTCCATAGAGAACACATAATGAAAAATCCAAGCCTAGCACCTCATTCACATCCCACCGAACCCCGACATGACTACCATCCATCCTCCTCTATTTCTATCTGTGTTTGTATGTGTGTGTATGTATAGAAGAAGAAATTGCTTAGGAACGAGACAGGTGTGCTGATATGAATCCATCCATCTCGATTTTGAGTTGTGACGAGTGTGACTCCATCTATGCAAATAAAATAAATTATTTAGGAAAGGAAATCAGAATGGTGGAACCTTTATCTCGTTATAATTATTGCTTTATCCAATTGATCGGAAAAAGAAAAAAAAAACCATCTTAAATACATGGTTAGCCAAGCTCTTAATTAAATATACTGTCACCGATCTGAATCCTTATAGAACATACAAAATGGCCTGAAGAAATAGGATCCCATGCCAACATCTCTTACTTATCCTTGCCATCTGAAATTTATTAAAGTAAAGGTGGGGAAGAAAAAATGAAACAAGCTGAACAATTAAAGGAAGAAAGAAATTGAGGATCAGAATATCAAAAAAAAATTGGCAATCACAACCTTATCGAGTGCCTCCTCTACAAGGCTGCATAGTATAATAAACAAAAAATTAGAAAATACCTCTTAAAACAAAGCTAACAGATGTTGATGGCATGTGTCAGATTATAAAGTTTAACTATGATACAAATAAAAAAAAGATTGTATGGGAAAGTGCAAACTTAATGTAAATCAATATCTTTATCATTGTCGAAAATGGAGCCTCGTAATAAAAGCATGCCTCCAATTATCCTTCTCGGCATCTTGAGGAAACACAATATCGAGGACCTGAAGCATACATCTTATAGACTTCAGTAGATGAGAACAGGGTTTCGATCGACTGCCTCTCTCCTCTCTCACATTCTCAGATAAAGTAAATTTTGTAATATATAAACATTGAAAGACATACACAAAAATCGATATGTTGAAAGCAGAGAGCATTATTAGCTCTAGATTATGCATCAAAAAAATTTCGTAAAATTTATAGTTTGATAGTAAAATAAGAATCAATCAGACTAAACAAAAGATATTTGTACCTCGACACACATGAGAATTAGTATATTTCCATTCAAATATCTAACATATTAAAATTATTATAGAGGGATAAAGAATTCATACATGTGCAATTTTAAAGGATTAAAAGTCATCCAACTAACCTGCTGCACCAAAAATTTTGGTTATTGAGCTATTTGATTGAGCTAGATTCATCGTTGAAAGTCAGATTTTTAAAAAGCTTTAAGAGTGTTAGCTTGTCATTTTTCCCCATAACACTATCAAAAACATCAAAGATTTCAAATTCAAGCTTCTATAAATTGATTTTTTAACAACAATGGTTTAGACAACAACGTAAATCTCAATGCATCAAATACGTAGCCATTTATCAAATGACAAACAACAATCATATAATGCAACTGATTCAACCAATAATTATGAAATCTACATATGTAATCATGCATACATCATACATGAACTTCACTCCTTACCATAATTTTGTTTAGGAAATCAATATTAAAAACAAATAATGCATGATCATTATTCATAGCCGAGATATATACTTTATACATATATGGAAAAACGCTTATTAGTCTACTGGTCTAGCGAATTTGCTAGACCAGTGGCCCAGATGTCCACCCTACAATTGTCATCATTTGTTGAAACTTGATGTGTGTGTTATCTAGTATAAGATGACCATCCTCATTAAAATCAACAAATTATAAAATTTCTAACGTCATCAAATGTTAGAATCTTTTACTGACCGTTAACTGTAACATTTAATTTTTCTTAGCACATTTGATTACCCTAGATATTTTCGAATTTGCTTATTTTTTGTGACGAATGTCGCCTTATCCTAGATAACACACCCACCAAATCTCAACAAATTATGAAACTTGTAGGGTGGTGATCTAGGCCACTGGTGCAACAAATTTGTTAGACCAATGGTCCAAGGTACCAACTAGACTATTACTTAGAGACGACCAATTCTAAATTATAGGTCCCACTAGACTAAACGGGAAAGTTTATCATCACAAGATGCTTGAGACATACTTTTATTTAAGTATCTATACTATAATATAAGTCAAGTGGCCCTAACGTGTCATCCCCCCACGCACTCTTTCTCTCTCTCACAATCACTTTTTGATATTTTTTTTCCTTCTTTTTTCATGGGTTCATGGGTGGCACTCGAGATCAGTCGCACCAGAGCCGTTCAAGCTGACGTGGGCTCTTGCTCGGGCTCCATATTTTGACATGTCTCAACTTGATTCGAGGTGTGTCGTCTGTCCCTAGACATCGCCCGAGGGTCACACTAGTAATAAAATATAATTAATTAGCAAAGGGCCTCCCCTAGGCCATAGTATAAGAACACCTTGTTTAACATATTCTTTATTTATGGGAAAGGAGCCCTATTGTTGCTGAATCTCACAGCCAGCAAAGGGATTTAGAATAATCGAGGCATGTTTCCCGTAATTATCATTCCCCCGTGTGAGTTCCGTTGTGCTGAACCGCCAGCACTAAATAAGCATCGATGTAAGCCTTAGAGAGAGCTTTGGAGGACTGTCTTCATTGTAAGGAACCGTTTTAGGTTCGGAGTAGGAGCGGGGCAACAGAACGGTGACCCGTCTCACGAGTGAGTTCAGATCCCCGTCCAGTATATCAGCGCCGGTCGGTGGGCCCGGTACTCATCACAGCCGCACGATGGCAGGCGACCTGACTGGATGCGGTTCGGGCCCACCGATCGGGGCCGACCGACTGTAGGAGGTCTGAACTCCTCCCGAGCGGGGCGAGCGGGGGCTTCACGACCCCCTAGATGAAAAGGTGAGCCACTGGTTGCGTGACACGTGTTGAAGAGTCCTGTCAACGTCAATCATGATGGGACGGCTATGAATACGGGCGGCACATATCTGTCTCCACTCTGATTCTCTCTCCTCCTCATGGGGAGTCGGGCAAAACACCCCCAGCCCTCCACAACATTTCCCGTAAAAGCAGCGTGCGAGCACGTGCTGTCTCTCTCTCTTGACATGCGTGGAGCGGATGACCTTTCGAGTTCCTTCCCTCCCTCGGGTGGTCGGCCGTGGTCCAATGACCGCACGGTAAGAAGGGTTCATTCGAGTCGTCAGTGGGACACGTGGGGGTTGTACGTCGATAGTGGCAGGCCGGGAGGGGGGGGGGGGGGGGGGGGGGCTGTGCCGTCGCCATCGCTGTTCTCTGCATCATCGTCATTCAGCACCCCCACCTGAAACAAGGGGCGGTCACCGTCACCGGCTGAGGAGAAGGGAGTGGCCGTACCAACCCACTACCACCGGCTCCCCCTCTCTAGCCCTGAAGCCTGTAGACGCTGCAGCGATAGGGCTCAGCGCTGAAACGTTGACGACGACGCATGCACTCAGAGGAGGAGGGGGGAAGAGGAGGAGGAGGAGCATTGGGCTCTGAAACACTTGCCTGCGCCTGCAGTCTCCAGTCTCAGGTCGTGGTGGCCGCCCGACTTCAGAGGAAAAGGGCGTCGTTCCAACCAGTCAGTAAAGAATGTATGTCTGTAGCCAGTGGTAGTTAGCTACACAGCCTACAGTTCCCAACACCCCGTGATGAACCCACACAACTCTCTCTCTCTCTCTCTCTCTCTCTCTCTCTCTCTCTCTCTCTCTCTCTCTCCCTCGTGAAGAACCCACACAACTGACAACTCTCTCTCTCTCTTTCCGCAATTTACTACGGCCCCAACTTATCAAGAAAGGAATGCCGGTAGTGTACCCAAGGCCACCCGGGCATTTGATATGGGCAGCTCTATCGCCTTTGTTATAGTAGGTCATTCTCTTCCTGCTCCTCCCACTTCCTCCATCCGCTCCTGCCCCTTTCGTCTCTCCCTCTTCTCATGCTCCTTCTCCTTCAAGGAGAAGTGTTGGTCGCTTCCGATCGGTTTCAACGCTATGTTGGTCGGAAGAGACCGACATGTTTTCAGGATGGAAGAAAATGAAGAAAGATGCAGGAGGAAGAAGAAGGGGTCGAGGTGCCCGTATCAAATGGGGGTCTTAGTAATTTTGTGAGTGAAAATAGCAACACATATTTTCATTAATCCATACATCCCAAAATCTGCACTTTTGGGTCCTTTCATCCTTCCATCATTTTGCATAATTCTCCATTTTACCCTTCACCTTATCCATTAATCTATACCCAATATTTTGAATTCTATGTCATGAAAACAAACAAAAGGGCTAGGACTGTAATATTTTATTTTTATCCTTCCCGTTCTATCCCTACACAAATTATAAATATCATCCAAGAATATTACCCTTCTGCCACTAATCAATTGAGTCTTATTTATCCATTTAAAAACCAAGGGTTATTAGGGGAATAAATCCCACTAACCCATTCTTCCTTCCATCGAACTTTTTGTTTTTCATTTTGCTCCTCTTCTTTGCCACTAATTAATTGAATCTTATTTATCCATTAAAAAAACAAGTGCTATAATGGGAAGGACAATCCCACTAATCCGCTAACTCATTCCAGCTTCCTTCTATTCTACATTTTGTTGTTCATTTTACCCTTCGCATCCTATGTTTTAAAAAAACATCAAGAAAAAAGTTTGGATAGGATATGATTATTGAAACTCAACCTGATTAGCTTTCGGATATGAGTATGAATACCCCAATACCCATACCCAAAACCCAATTGCCCATCTAACTTGTGACCCGACCCGACACGAAACATCTGGTACGGGTAGTGGTACAAATGTACTTTCAAGTCTGAGTGGCTTGTACAATGTTTTTACAAGATTTGGATACGGTTTGTATAAGATTTGGGTAAGGTATGGGTATAAAAACTCTACCTAGTAGGGTACATATGGGTATATGAACTCTACCCTATTAACTTTTGGATATGGGTATGGGGATGAATGTTAAATGAGCTGTGAGTTGCCGGTTTAGAAAGTGAGCTGCGGGTATTTTGACCCCCCTTGGAGTTTTGAAATTTGATGAAATTTGGTGATGATGTTGTCTAGGGTAAGATGATCATCCTCACCAATTTTCATCAAATTCCAAAACTTCTAGGGGGTCAAATGGTCGAAGTAAAATCTGTCGTCCACAGTCACCGTTAAAATCTGCAGATTTTGATTCGACCATTTGACCCCCTAGACGTTTTAGAATTTGATGAAAATTAATGAGTTTGATCATTTTACCCTATACAACACCCTCACCAAATTTTATCAAATTCCAAACCTTCTAGGGGGGTCAAAATACCCGCAGCTCATTTTCTCCTACCGCAACTCACAGCTCAACGTAACAGCCCTCTTGGTATGGGTATAGAAACTTTTTACACGGCTTGGGTAAGATATGGGTATAGAAACTCTACCCGATTAACTGTCAGGGATGGGTATAGGTACCTCAATACCTAGATTTGACACCCAAAACCTGATTGTCTCTCTAATTTGTGTAGATAATACAATTTGACATATACATAGTGTACATATATCCCATATTTGGATCCTATATCATTAAAACAAAAGCAAATAAGTGTTGCATTCTTGCACTTCCCATTCTGGCCCTACAAAAATTACTATATTTTCATTCAGATAGAATGAAAATATATTTGTACCTCAACACACATGAGAATTAGTATATTTCCATTCATATAGAATGAGTACCAAAGACTTTTTAATGTACGATGGAACATGGTAAAATTATTATAGAGGGATAAGGAACTGGTACATGTGTAATTTTAAAGGATCAAAAGGCATTTGCTGCACCAATTTTTTTTGTTATTGAGCTATTAGGTTGAGTCAGATTCACCATTGAAAGTTAGATTTTTAAAGAGCTTTAAGAGTATTAGCTTTTCATTCTACTTAATATCACTACCAAAAACATCAAAGATTTCAAATTCAAGCTTTTGTAAATTAATTTTTTAAATAAATTGGTTTAGACAACAACATGAATCTCAATACATCAATTGCGTAGTAATTTATCCAATGACAAACAACAATCATATAATGCAACTTATTCGACTTGTATTTACAAAATCTACATAAGTAATCATTCAAACATCATACATGAACTTCGTTCCTTACCATAATTTTGTTTAAGAAATCAATAATAAAGACAAATAATGCATGATCATTATCCAAAACCGAGATAGATGAAGCGCTGCCAGATGTGACCTAAGTCTACCGAATACTCCTTTACAATTCATCATTTTCCTTTGTTCACTTGGTCAAGGCCCAACGTGCATCACAATTGTGCGATGACAAGAACCTTGACAAGTGAATTGCACTCAACCTCAATTGCGCCTCCATCTAATGATTGATTCTCGTCATGTTACGGACTGAGTGAACCGAGAAAAAAAAATTGTAAAGAAAACTGGTCTTTCACATTGGAGTTGTTATTTGAACTTATACCTATAGTCCTGTACTAAGGGCCTCGAATTGATACAGGTAACACCCAAGATAAGACCTTATTATAGAGGCACTCAACTGATAAAGGCACCCAACAATCTTTTTCCTCTCCACCCTCACTCTTCCTCCCTTGCTCGTCGATGCCTCTACAGGTCGTTGTTGTCGTGGTTCATGTCGATCCCAATTTAGGTCATCGCCACCACGTCCTCCTACCATTCGTCTTCCTCCTCATCCCTCCTTCTTATTCCTCCTCCTTTCTATATCTTCCTCCTCCTTCCTCATCCCTCCTAGATCTTTCTCCTTCTTTATCCTCCTTCTTCCTACCTAGATCGTCCTCCTCCTCGTTCCTCCTCACTGAAAACCTAACCAACCACCTTAAAGACATGTTAGTGACTATTGACATACATTGTAGATGAAGGATAGCGTCAGTTATGGGGGATGATCCTCGTGTCGTCCGAAGACTCCGTCCAACAATCAATCAATTCGATGTTGGTTCTTTCACTTGAGCTTTAAAGTAGAGGAGATAGTGAGTAGAGAAGAGTAGACAAAGGTGTGGTATCGAAGTTCGGTCGAAGCTTACGTCTCCTTGCTGTTAGGTGCAACCGTCGTCTTTGTGGACCCCGGACAAGGATAGTGGGTCCCACCGTCATCTTAGTGGACCCCCAGACAGGGCTAGTGGGTCCCACCGTCACACCTTTGTGGACCCCCAGGCTGGCCTAGTGGGTCCGACCTTAAGGCGTTGGTCAAATTTTGCACCCATATAAGTGGTTATCATGTGAGTTCACTGGCTCAATTTTGATGAAGCCAAGAACGACGTACAAAAACCTATTGGTCGACAGGTTGGCATATTTAAATCGATCGACCGGTCCAAGGTACAGGAAACATAGTCTACTGGAAGATCGATTGGATCCTGGCTAGATCGATCAAATTATTCGTGACAGTGATTGTCAATGGTCGGGCCAAAACCGACTGATCAGTATGTCTAAACTGACCGATCAATTTCACATTTTCAGTCACTCTGATTGTTCTAAGTTTGGGGCATTAACTTATTGTAACCCTGAGGGTCGAGAACCACTTGAGGGTTTGAAGAACCCTTATTGTACTCTTTTTGATTTTGATAATGGATTTCTATGTACAGCTGCCAATGACATAGGTCTAAAGCTAAACCATATAAAATTCTCTATGTTAACTTGTTTGGTTTGTGTTTTTGCTTCTTTTTTAGTTTGATTTGTTGAATCTTTATAGATTCGTTCTACATAAGATATATAGTTTGTATTAGTTCATTGGACTTTCATGTACAACAAATTGGTATCAAAGCGCCCAGGTACATGATCTAGACGATTGGCTTCATGGCCGAATTTCATTGTCCAGGAAGATAGGGGACTCATCTAGCAAGTCTTCTACGTATATGAAGACGAATAGCTTCGGTATGTGGCAATGTGAAGTTATGGATTATTTGATTCAATAAAAAGTTGGATGTTTCTTTGGAAGAAAAGAAGCCGAAAGTGATATCAGATAGGGATGGGGATATGGCTAATTGTCAGGCATGTGGAAAAGTATATGACAAAAGCATTGAAAGTAGGCTCTATTTTAAAAAGAAGCTTTTTGTCTCCAATACAAGGATGAAAACTCTGTGACAGAGAATTTGAATGATTATAATCAAAATTCGTATAGATTTAAAAAATCTAGATGTTACAGTTACAGATAAAGACAAAGCAATATTGTTGTTAAACTCCTTACCAGATACTAATGAGCATCTGACTACTACTTTATTGTATGAGAAGATAATGACTATCTTTGATGAGGTGCACGCCTAATGCTTCAATGACTAATGAATATCGGATGAAGGGCAAACATGATTATAGTGGCTCATCATCAAAAACCTTGACAATCAGGAGTAGATCAGAAAGCAAGAAACCTTCAAAGTGGGGGAAGTCTCATTCTAAGTTGAGAGGAGCACAACCATATTGAAAAATTATCATAAATGATGAGCGTGCCTAGTATCACAACAAAGATCATTGGAAGAATGATTGTCCAAGGTTGAAAACAAGGACAATAAAAATATAAAGGTAAACATTGTTAGGAGTGGGAAAGATGATTCAAACATTATTCTTACTGGTTTGTCTTTGACATATCACTCAGATTAGTGGATTCTGGATTTGGAATGTACTTATCATATGTGTCCTAACAGGGACTTTTTTTCTTTTCTTTTCAGTTTTGAGGAGTTGTAAGGTGGAGTTAACGTGTTTTTTTATGGACAATGATAATGCCCATAAAACAAAAAGGATATGTATAGTATGATTGAATTTACGTGATGGAACAATTAGAGAATTGATAGATGTACAGTATATACCGGAATTAAAAAAGAATATCATCTCGTTGGGTGCAAAGTATTTTTTCCTCACCAAAGAGTGAGCCTTGTTTCTGCCCACATGTGCACCACTTTATTTATATCTCTCTTTATTCTAATGTCTACATTCACTCTTGGTGCATCCGACTTCATCCCTATCTCTAGATCATTTGTCCAGTCCTAACACTAGTGTATGCTCATGCCGGTCGGCACTGTAATGGACATCTTTCGGCGGCAACACACCTATTGGCACTGCAGCGGGCCGCTTTCGGCAGCAATACACCTGAATGCCTTCAGCAACAAAACACTTTCGATGACAACACTGACATTCATCGGGACACCCATTTCCTTGCTCATGCCCATTGGCATGAAGCGGGCGCCTTCGGCGCAACCAACTCCCCCTCTCTCTATAATCGATCAATCACAGTTGTCTATGTCCGAATGGATTCCTAGAGATTGACCCGATGGTTTGGGACAGCTGAAATTTTAGCAGGCGGGTATATAGCCGTTGATGCGAACAACGATCACGGGATGAACGGTCAGGTTTAGTGCAGTTTAAATGGGCCAGGATTTTAGGGGTTTAGTGCAATTTAAATGGGTTAGGATTTGAAACCAATGAGAGATCGTGCGTTGATTTTTGAATGAATGATTAGATATATTTGATTCATTTTTGTCCAGTCAGCTTGTCTTAGTCAGCTTTTTTGTTCCGTTTTATCTAGTCAGCACAAAACCGACGTCCCTTGTTATATGGATATTAGTATATTTCTTTCTCGCCATCTTTAGAGCATAGCTAATCATATAAGTCTTCAAAGTCTACTAATTTAGTCCCACTATAATATTTTAAAAGCCTTTTACTTTTTATAAATTTTCATATTCTCCAAGTCATATGTTCATTGCCATACCTGGAAGCTCGGTCATGTTCCCTTAATCGTTCCACCACCTGGTTTCTTTATTTGCATTCTATTTACCTCTTTTATTTTTTTTTAAATGCATCTCTAGACCTTATGGCTTAAATTTTTGATGATTTTGTATTTTCTCTCCAAAAAGCAAACAAGGAGACTACATAAAGCATATTGCTTATGTTTATCCAAATTTGACCAGGACTTGACTTGGACTTAATAACTAATGGATCAATATGGGTCCACAAGCATATCCCCATTTGATGGTTTTTTGGTTGAGTCTGTCACTTAAATTAAGTCTACTCAACTTGATCCAGTGTTTTTTTTTGTGAAAAGGTGCTACGAGCTCGGGTCTAATATTGATTTACAAGGTCAATACAAAGGAACCTCGTGACATAAACAGGAACGTACGATAAGTCTCAAGATTGAAACAAAGCATGACATGTCTGAATTTGATAGAGTGATGTGAGTACATATACCCATAACAAATCTGAATTGTATATAATTACACGATATATACACACACGTCTATGTATAAATAATTCAAAATTTTAATAAGTTTTTTTACATTCCAATTTATGCTATATGGTTTAGCAAAGCAATAAGCATACATGAAACTTCAAAATACAAGTCTAATTATATAGTAAAATCGTAATCTCAAGCCCTTGTTTCTCTTATCTAGATGGCAATGAGGTGAATTTTGCAAGAACAACCATGTGTCATCTTTTATGAAAAGGCTTGAATGCATTTCTTTTATTTTGCATGAGACTCAACTTTCCTTCCATAAAATCCATCATAACGGCAATGGTGACAGGGCATGCAATAGTGCTTTTTCCTTGACGGTAGATGGTGCGGATGATGATTGACTAGCGGAGGCAGGTGACCAATGAATCCCCCCACCGGCCCTCTCTCTCTCTCTCTCTCTCTCTCTCTCTCTCTCTCTCTCTCTCTCTCTCTCTCTCTCTCTCTCTCTCTCCTCACGTTCCTTATTCCCCAATGTCAAGGTTAAAACTAGTAAACAAAGTATATTTGAACAAATTTGGATTTAGACAAGACCAACCAATAACCAATCTTAATTCGATGAGGCACCAGATAAGGTATGGGTCATCGAATAATATAATCAACTAAGATTATAATATGACTGAATTCTTGATTACAAGCAAAAAAAACCATGAGCGAAGCACAGAAGAAGAATGGGCATGGCTCGTGGGAAATGGAGTGCGAGTGGGTATGAGGGGATGATTGATAACGAGGAGGAAGGGCAATAGACAAAAACTATGGGATGTTTATTCATATTTGTATCTTTTTCTCATTTTTTAAAAATAAATTTAAAATTTATCTCTCTTCCTAGTTTAATATAATAGAATATATAGGTTCTTAGGAGAGGGCTCTTCTTTTTCATTTTATATTTGAAAAACTAAAGAAAACCTATTGTTGGAGTGAGAGCGGGTCTGCAACATGCACGTGTCCTTATTAAGAATCTTGACCCCTCCCCCCCTATTTAAACTCTTGCCTATCTTTTTTCTTAATTTTCTCTTTCTTTCTGGCTTAATGTGATACAATTGATTAGCAAAATTCTTCCCAAAGTCTTTTTATTTTTTTGAGGTCGACAAGTATCCGAAATCTTTCAAACAGTTGATCTACTTGGGGGGGGGGGTTTGAACCCACAACCTCCTCATCATGCTACCAACTCCCTCATCACCTCCCCAAAGTCCATACATACTCGTATGGGTCTACTATCCACCCTAAACGAGCCCCCTCCTAACCCTAACTTTATGCCATTTTCATATTCGGTCAAACCAAAGTCGAGTAAAGTTGGGTTTTGAAAATATAAATATTATAGGACTATGGATTGGTATAATGAAAAAACTTTTTTTTAAAAAAAAAAAGAAAAGAAAATATAACCTAAATACTGTAATGATTAAGCAAAAGAAAGATGTGAGCATATTTTACCTTTTTATTTTTTCCCTAGCTTGTTATTATCCTGGTGCAGCAGCCTCGGTGGTTGCAGCAGCAGCAGGTGTTGTTGATGAGGAGGTAAACTGGAAGCACCTGTAGGCTGTAGCTGCTGCTGCAACCCGTCTCTCTCACTCTCTCTCTCTTCTCTTCTCTCTCTCTCTCTAAATCTAACATCTCGTTCTCGCTCTAAATCTCAGCAGTAACGAATCTCTCTCCTCTCCACTCCACTCTCTCACTCTACTTCCTCATCAGTCCTCTCTCTCTCTTTCTCTGATACCACCACTCTCTCACCTTCACTTCCGCTTGAGCTCTCTCTCTCTCTCTCTCTCTCTTCCGCGTGGTTTATACGGGAGGATGGAGGATCTGTACAGTATACACCCAGGGATCTCGCGCGCGGGGGAGATCGCGGCCGTCGGATCGGCGTCGAGCTGCGACGACGGCAGCCTCCTCCGGTTCGATCGCTCCTCGGCTGCGGCCGAGCGCCGGAGCGGGGCCAGCGACGCGTCGGAGATCTGCGACCCCGCCGCCGGAGTAAGATCCGACGTCACTGATCTCATCAAGGCCCGGATCGCCAGTCACCCCCGCTATCCCTCCCTCCTCTCCGCCTACATCGACTGCCGCAAGGTGAGAGAGAGAGAGAGCGAGAGAGAGAGAGAGAGGTTGTTATGAATTATTATCGATGAATTTCTAAATTTGGAACGTTGAAGGTGGGAGCGCCGCCGGAGACGGCGACGCTGCTGCAGGAGGTAGGGCGGAGGAAGCACGCGGCTGCGGCGGGGTGCGGGGAGATGGGAGCAGATCCGGAGCTGGACGAGTTCATGGTAACGTGAGCGGCAAGGCAACCCATTTATCTATTTATCTATCGGCTTATTTAAAATTTAATTAATATTTTAATTAAATTTTTTTTGTGCTGAGGATCGAAGATCAATGACAACAACAGTAGTCTGGTGCTGTGATCTACAGGAGTCGTACTGCAGGGTGCTGCTTCACTTCAAGGAGGAGCTGTCGAGGCCCTTCGACGAGGCGGCCTCCTTCCTCGCCAGCGTCGAGTCGCAGCTCCGCGAGCTCTGCACCGCCACCAGCGCCACCGCCACCGCCACCGCCGGTAAACCGCCAAAACCTAGTAGTGGTGATATATGCTTTGCCTTTTGTTTGTGGGATCCGGCCATGGTGGGTGGGTGGTGGGGCTCGAGCAGTCAAATCGTGTCCATGCAAATGGGGCGCAGGATTGTGTCAGAGGGGGGCGTAGGGTTTTGTCCCACGTTGGGTTTCTTTGCCGTCCTTCTTACCCTCTCCTTTGCGCAGATCTTTTAGATGCTGTCCGCCCTTGATGTGGAAAAAAGGGTAAGAAACACCTCGGCTCTATCTGTAAAGCTCTTTAGAACAATGCCTTCCACTACTGAGAAAAATAATTATTGGACCCCCTTTCTGGCCATTACCATCAACAATGGAGCTGTTCATTCACTAGGGCATCTAGTTTACATTTCTTGCTCTCTCTCTCTCTAGATCTCTCTCTCTTTCCCTCTCTCTCTAGATCTTACTTATAAGGTTATTTTATGTAGGTTTTTTTGTTTTGTTTTGGTGCTTTAGTATCTTTAATTACGCTTAGCAGTGTGTATTAATGGAGGGTTATTTTCATCATGGAAATTTCTGTTTGATCTCAATCGACAAAAATTGTACTTAGGGTTTGGCTAAGTTTTCCCGTCTAATAATATTGCCTTTAGCAGAAATAAAGTGGGTTTTTGATCTTTTCTGTGCTTTAAACTTACCTCTGTCAACATGATTCCTTGGGTTTTCTTTCTTGTATCATCTGTCATCAAGAGGATAATTCATATGCTGTAACACATCTATTGGGGACTAAGCTTAAGCGCCGACTTTATTCGGTTTTCAACACACACACACGCAGAGAGAGAGAGAGATGCTCTGAATGTAGCTAACTCCTCTTCCTAATTTCTGCATGGCAAGCTACTTTCTCAAAAAAAAAAAATTGTTTTGGTATGTTGAACTCTAGTATCAAGTATTATGTGAGAAATCCTAGTTCTTGCCTATGGTCGACAACTCGCCATAAGTATAAAGGCGATCACTGTTATCTATCATTATTTCAGCTTTGTAAGTATATTAAGTAAAGAACGCATTATGTATTGCTTCTGTTTCTAATGCATTTTTGTATTGCTTCTATTTCTATATCTAATAGGGACACTCGTCTTTGTGAAATTCATTTAGAATTTGGTCAAATATTAAGCCACTTGATCACATAGTCTTCAAAGAAAACGATGCCAACCTCAAAGTTGTTAGGCATCTCCGAAATGTGGCAAGTGTTTTATTTAAGATGGGTTTCGTGTAAGGTCCTTGGCAATTGATCGGTTGGTGAAAAGGACAAACATCAAGGTGGTTTTGCATCAGGTCCCTTCTGTAAAGATGCATTACAACAAGTTCCTATGTTGACTTTTTCTCCCATTTAAATGACAAAACTATCCCTAATAATAAAATAACAATGTTTCTCTTCACTGTAGCGAATAGTAACAATCCGCAAATGTTACTATGTAGCTATTGTGCTTTTCAGGTTTTTCACTTTGCTACAGTGATTTTACTCTAGAATATTCGTCGCCTAGGTGTCACTTCGCCTAGACTGGTCAAAATGCCTAGGCACCATTTTGCCGTCTTGACTACGCTGGCACATACATATGTTTTAACAAGAAAATCCTTTACGAAATAAACATCGTCGACTTCACACCGGATGGTGAAAGCAATTCACTAAGCTAATGTGTCCGGTTACAAACTTGGAACCAAGATCGCACCGAACTTATTTTGGAACTACAACAACAGACCTCTCCTCTCCAGGCTGCCTTCTGTCTTCGTTTCAACTTTTCAAAAGCTCCCTGCTCGGTCACTTTCACGATGCCCCAACACCGTGTCCCTTGTGCTCACCCGAGTCACCGCTCGAACATGCCTAAAGGTGAATTGCACCCCACTGTAGGTAGTAGCACCCTTTAAGGACTACTCCTAACTAACCCGTCCGACGGACCCGAAAGGAATTATGCCGGGACTCCTTAAGGGAAATTAGGGTTCTTGCTGTTTCACATGTGCAAGTCCAGACCCTCTTCCGTTTCACACGGAATAATCCAACACATGGGATTTGCAAGGGTAGGACAAAGAACCAAACAAAACCATCGAAACTAAAACAAACGGATTCAATTGATATTTCAACTAGAAAAATACCAATCTTTAATTGAATAATCAAAGCATACATGGTGGAAAATAACCTATATGCCAATAGGATCTTACCTTAGGTGGTAGGGCTTGCAAGCAGGAAGAAAGGGAGAAAATAATTTTCAAGTTGATCTCCAAATTTCCCAAAGAATTCATTCTCCTCTGATTTTCCACCCAAACTCAAGAGAAGAAAAGATTATTTATACCATATATCAATCACCGGGTGAAACCAGTCATTGGATTAAGATCTAACGGTCTAAAAGGCAAGTCAAACTTGGTGGACCAGAATCTGGATACTAGCGGTCCGAACAAATGTTTGGATGGCTTTGTTCCAGTTCGAACGGCTGTTCAGACGACAAACTCATTCTCCCTTGGACATGAAGAGGTGGTCCAAACAACTATCAAGTGTCCAAACCCGCCTAACGGTTCGGACCATTAGGGAATAGTCCGAGTGTATGTGTAGGGAGTCCAAACAGTCGTTTGGTTGACATTGGACCCCTGTGTCCAAAAGTTCCAAACAGTCCAGACAAATAGCATTAAATTCGTCTGTTTGTCTAGGAGTCTGAACAACCGGAATAAAGGAGTCCGACCAGCTGCTCGAACGCCTAATATGTTCTTCCAACACTTAAAAACATTTTTTAAAGTGTTGGATCCTCTCGACCTGCACTCCGATAAAAACGAAATCCGTTATGCGCAAAGCACGATGAGTTCGATAAAATTGATGCTTGCGAAATCGATAAAATTATGCTAGAGCAAAACCAAAATCCTGTTTACCGCACGTTGGTTTGATCTAGAGCACGCAGTACACCTTGACCACCCCGAACATGAAAGAACAATTAAAAACGAGAAATTGATACAAGGTTAAAACACATGCAAAACGATACGATCGAGAAATCCTATCTACCTCTGTAAATCCACTCATCGCACGACTCTCAGGTGAAAACTAAAGCTGTGAGATAGATTACTGAGTCTTTAGCTGATCTTGAATCGTTGTGATGCACTTGATTGATCTTTAGGAGAGCAAGTACTATGAGTTAACAGTAAAAGGCTTATCTATATAACATGGCACGTCGGTTTTGTGCTGACTAGACAAAACGGAAGCTGACTGGACAAAAATAAAGCGAATAGATCTAACCATTCGTTCAAAAATCAATGCATGATCTCTATTTCCCCGTCAACCAACTCCCTCCCCTTGGTTTCAAATCCCGATCCATTTAAACTGAACTAAACCTCTAAAATCCCGGCCCATTTAAACTGCACTAAACCTGACCGTTTGATCGTTGTTCGCATCAACGGCTATAAACCCGCATACTGAAATTTTGGCTACCCCAAACCATCGGGTCGATCTCGAGGAATCCGTCCGAATAGAGACAGCTGTGATTGATCGATTATAGGGGGAGGGGGAGTTGGTTGTGCTGAAGGTACCCACTTCGTTCCAATCGGCACGGACGACGAAATGAGTGTCCCTATTAATGTCGGTGTTGTCGAAATTTTTTTGTTGCCGAAGGCGTTCAGGTGTGTTGCCGTCGAAGGCGGCCCGTTGCAATGCCTTCGGCGGCTCGCTGCAGTGCCGACAGGCACGAGTATGCACTATATGTAATATCTCACATATTGGTTTATGAGTCAAATCAAGACAAACAAGGACGAAACTCTGCAAGCTGTACAACAAAGCAAAACTAGCTAGCAAAACCAAAATCTTGTTTACCGCACGTTGGTTTGATCTTGAGCACACAATACACCTTGAATACCCCGAATATGAAAGAACAATTAAAAACGAGTCGAATCCTCAAAAATCATGAAATTGATAAACGGTTAAAACGCACGCAAAACGATACGATCGAGAAATCCTATCTACTCCTGTAAATCCACTCATCGCACGACTCTCAGGTGAAAACTAAAGCCGTACGAGATAGACTACTGAGTCTTTAGCTGATCTTGAACCGCTGTGATGCACTTGACTGATCTTCAGGAGTGCAAGTACTACGAGTCAATAGTAAAAGGCTTATATGTAATATCTTATATATTGGTTTATGAGTCAAATCAAGACAAATAAGGATGAGACTCCGCAATCTGTACAACAAAGCAAAACTAACTAGCAAAACCAAAATCCTGTTTACCGCACATTGGTTTGATCTAGAGCACACAGTATGCCTTGACTACCCCGAACATGAAAGAACAATTAAAAACGAGTCGAATCCTCAAAAACCGTGAAATCGATAAGCAGTTAAAACACGCTCAAAACGCCATCCAAATTGGCGACCGAGGGGGAGGAATTCTTCTCCTTTAGACACGCCAATTTTGGGCTAACAACTAGTCGCCATTCTAGTCGGGTCAGATGCTTAGTGAGTTGGCTAGTCGCAAGTTGCAATAGCTAGTTTGGGCCTCCAACCTCTATTTAAACACCCATTAGGGTTGTTACTCATCCCCAACACCAATCCTTTCCAAACCTTTTTTGTAGCTTCCTTTCCTTTCCAAACCTTTTTTGTAGCTTCCTTTCCTCCAACCTTTCCCATCACACTTCCCCATCAGTCTAGTGTCAACCTGAAAAAGCCTCACATAGATCTAACCTAATTTATAGTGGAGGGCATGTTAGTTCTTGTTTATACATATTTTTATAGAAATGATCAAAATTATTTAGTAGTTAATTATTATTATTTTTTGGTTGATCCTAACAGCACTTGCATTCATGTTTTCACGGGCATGTTGAGTCTTGGATATGTTCGATGAGTGTCAGGAGCTAGTGGTCGTAGTAGGGTTCTTTTATTTTTGGTAAATACGATGGTCCAACATGATCTCTGCTTCTATTACGCACTTGCTGAGCTGTGGTCACCAGAGAACCACATATTTGGGGATATGTCGATCACTGTGGTCGACGTGCAACCTATCTTTGGGTTGGCCATTATTGGTTAGCTGGTTACGACCAGGAATGTTCGCTAGAATAGTAGGGTTGATTGTCGACCGTTTGGGAATTCTTCTGGAACAACCTAAAGTATTGTCCAGGCCATGTCAACATATCACCCTTGATTTTTGAGGGATACATTCGGAACTGCACAACCACACTTGGTATGTTTTTATATTTAATTTTTTTAGATATTTTATTTATAATTTCCTATTTAATTGGATTTTATTTATTTTTTAAAAAACCATGATATCGTATGTGCATATTTGCTAGCACTATGTGGGTCATGCTTATTTCCAGATGGGAGTGGTAGTTAGGTCTCTGCTCATCTACTGTACTTATTTCTAGATATGAGCACAACAACGAAATATTTATTTTCTTAAATTTCACCACTATCGTAATTGGCTTCTACCTAATCCATTGTCTTGTTTACTTACATCATTAGTATTTAGTTGATGACAGATATTTTGTTGTGGTGGCGTTGATGAGCTAGGCTCACTAGCCAGACTATAACAGATTGTTGTTACAATAATTTGTAGGATATAATTGGACGATAATCTATGAATTTCTTGAAATTATCATTGAATTATTTGTGTTATCTGTCAATTATATGTATTTTAACATTAATAATGAAATAACATGCTTTCCATCGGTATATACAGTTACATTTATATTACTTTTGTATGTGATCCATGATAGTCCATCCAGTATAACTTAATTAGCTTAGATGTGTGGATGAGATTTTACTTGATAAGGTTGATGAGACTAGACATCCTATCTGTAAGGCTGTAGAACTGTTGATTTTCGTTTAGTGAGGTGGTTTGTCTTAACCATCAGAGTGGTGACTTTGAGTCAATTGTGTTGGTGTGTTTCGAACATACTGAACATGGATCACTCATCAATATGGGAACACATCATTTAAATAACATATATGACGTAATTCTCATATGTTGTTTTCATAGACTCAATTATTAGGTGTTTGTGAACTCTTGGATTAGCCTTTGTCACTTAGAGTTACAATTCAGTGAGATCGCTTTGCTGGTCAATAACTGGTAATCTTGTGTGACTTACACTCGGTTCTTGGGAACACATTCATTGTCGAGGAATTCTAAACTCTCTACTGGAGATAAGGCATTCTCATAAATAACTTTCATGTAAGATGATCATTGGAACTGATCACTCAATTAAATGGTTTTTTATAAAGGGTTTATCAAAATTATTTTTTAAATAAATTATTATTATTTTCATAATAAATGTTTTATTATGAAAAATGTTTTCACAATATTTGTGCTTTGGGTAGGACAACTGATTATTACAGACGTCGGACACTATTTGTGAATATCGGATAATGATGGACCTATGTGCTAAATAGTAGGAAATGACATTTGCGTAATCAATGTTTTTAATTTCGTTTTCGTGTTTGGTTTCAGTCGAGGTCAACCGAGGTTTCTATATTTCAACAAAAAGGGGGGGGGGGGGGATTTTGACATGGCCAAAAAAAGGGTATTTTGTAGTAACACATAGTGCCATTGAATTGCTTGGGTGGGGTTTGATGTTATGGCGCTAGAGTGGGAGAAACTTGGGGTACGCCTTTGTGAACTTCACAAGCACAAGAGGGGGGGGGGAGGGTTCACCTTGCCCTGCCCTACAACGCAATGACTGGGTCTCCTTCCGATCTATCAGGGTATGCGAGGTCATTTGCGCTCAGATTCAGGTGAGACCTAAACAACAATATCATCAAAAGTTGGGAAGGTCGTGTATTTGTAACAAACTGGTGGAAAATTTTAAAATGGTAAAAGAAGGCATTTTCAATGTTTTTTTAAACTTAAGTATTTTATGGTTTAGTTTTGCACACATTTATATAATTGCTTTCATAAAACATACAAATTACAAATTAATAGTAAGCTTGCATGGATCATGATAACCAAGATGAAATGCCTTTAAAATGAAGTAAAAAACTTCATATATTTACATTATTTTGTTTAATGTCATCTTTATCTCGTTCTAGCATTTAGTACGTATCTTTGTCTTTCCCTTCCCAATTGTCATTGTCTCTCTATTTCTCTCTATCTTTCTGCTTAACTTATTAGTTGTCTCTCGACAACTTCGACAACTTGACACCTATGTTGAGGGACATGCCTCTCGCCAAGCAGCATCTCCATCCTTATTCTTCTAAAAAAGAGGGAACTAGTCTTAGCGTATGACAATCTTCGATGTATAACATTATGCCTCATCCCATTTCTAAGATTACGGCTCATCCCATACAAATGAATTCTACTCAGAACGTCCCACCTACGCCACCCAGCGGTGTTCCATTATTTAAATGGAATGATGGGTATATGTCTATCCCATAACTCAGATGTTGGCAAGAGCATCAATAAGAAAGATGCATGTCGATACAACTGCATCGGCGACGGTAAAATCTGGTGACTTCGGTGGTCCAGCAAGGTCCGACGAATCGGACGGCGAATCCGACGAGATCTGAGGGCAAGATTCGACGAAATCTAGTGAGGTTCGACGGGATCTGTTGAGAACCGATAGTGAAATCTGGCTTTTCGACGAGATTCAGCAAAATCGGACAAAGTCCGAGAACGAAATTTGACAAAATCAGGCAAGGTCCGGCACCGAAATCTAGTATTCCGATGGCATTCATCAAAATACGAGGTCCAGCTGTGAAATTTGGCATTTCTGTGAAATTCGACGATTTTGGGAGTATCCGGCGTGATTTGGCGGCAGTAAAATTCGGCTGCGATGAAATCTAACGTGATTTGGCAAAGTTTGGGTGGTTTCGAGTGAAATCTGATCGAAGCCACATTTAAAGCTCGAAACCCGCAAAACTTATTATGATTGAAATGACCCGAAATGGACAAATTTGATCGAAATCAGCACCGAAATTGGGGCAGCACGTGGCTTCGGTGGCCCCGTTGCTTTCGGTCAAAATCTCTTCGAAAACAACGGAATGATTCGGTTTCGGGTGGGCCCTTATTGTTTCTTCTGCAATTTTGGTGAGCCCCCACCATTTCAGTCGAAATTTACAAAATTCGGTCGAAATCCCAAAATTTAGGCCAAATCATAATTGTTGGGTGTTACGGAACCTCCTTTTGTTTCGAACCGGATCGAAACTAAAATATTTCGCCAAATTTTTGGAATATCGATTGAAAGTTCTAACCATTTGTGTAATTTTCTATTTACCACAAATGCAAACATGGATTGACATGACTAATTAGATATGGATGCAGATTCCTATTCTAATTAGAGCTGAGATTTTGAAGTCTTAACAGATTCCAACTTCTAGCCATCGTCGGTAGCTCGACAAAATAGTATTCTTAATATGAGGAGTGTTAGTCATGGCTTAATTTATACTAATTAGACCTCGTATTCATATTGGAATGACTTCCTTGTGTGACAAACCCTAGAGGAGAGAGAGAGACGACTAGGGTTTGTGAGAGAATAGATCATCCTCCATTGGGCCAATAGGCCACGTATAAATAGACAATACATGACAGCCTCTAAGCTCAATATATGAGAGCATACACAATAATATCACTGAGAAGGTGTTGAAGGTGAACTATCTCCTTGGTATGGAGGCCATGGCCCTGTACTCAGTCTTAGTGCTGGAAAGAGACCATTTTTTGCTTCTTGTTGCTTCAGGATATCAGCGAATCCCCAAGAAATATGCAGTAACCAATGGTCAAGCGGCGCATAGTTGGATCCCCAGCTCAATCTGCATTCGAGTAGTCTCGAAGACTGATAGAGAAAGACGACGATAGGAATAGAGAGCGAGTGACTGTCTCTTTGAAATAGCGAAAGTTCCGAAGAAGAGCATCATAGTGAATTGAGCATGGAGCTGTAACAAACTGGTTGACAGCATGTGCAATGTCCAACCTTAATGTCACTCTCTCTCTTAGAGCTGTCTCATCATCTCTGAGAATCTAGGCAAAAAACTAGGGCAAGGAGTGGAAGGATCACACCTCGGCATCTCCCCTTGTGCGCACCATCTCTCTCACGTGCGCGGCATCCGCTCCCATGGAGATAAGTATGTTCAATTCAATCTCCATCAATCCGACGATGGATTCAAGGCTATCTTCTTTGTATAAGAATAAAGTTTACACCATGCTCTTACCAGAATAAAATTCTTCCATCCATGGAGTGGGTACCTGCAGGTCTAGTGAAGCACTCAGTAAATACCCTACGGGAAGACTTAACAGGAACACCAGTTAGATACCCAAAGGAGAGTAGAGATCAAAGCAACGTGAGAAAACTAACTTGGGGTAATACTAAAGAGTACAGAAGGTTGTCTTCCTCATAGTCCCTTTGAATTCTTCCACTGCTAACTGCATCTGTCAAATAACCCATTTGTTGCTTTGTCATGATCAATTAATGCAACTTGAATTTCTGTGAGGCAAAAAGATGCCTAGCAACTAAAATTGTCGCTATACTGAACTCCATTTCTTTAAATCTGTACTGTACTTTCTTACGGGTCACAATTGGAATTCTACCCTATAGGAACCTCACTGAGAACTCGCTCACCCATTTATACTCGTTATTTTGTTTCCAGTACGGCTAGAAGTCTCATGCTCAGATATTCCAATCATCCAATATTTTAGCTGTTTTTGTGACATTTTATTCTCCACAGAAATATGATTATGTAACGAAGTAGATCATACACATACTTTCAAGTTTCATCTTTCTAGCTGCTGGTGCACTTTCAGATATGGGGTTAGTGTAAGTTGGGTTGGGTGATGAATAGTAGGAAAGAAAGTCGAATAATGTAGTGAATAAAAAATTCTGTGTCTATTATTTGTGATTTGGGAGCTTGACATTTTTTATGTAATACCAAAACTTATTATTGTGATAGTAAAAATAGAAAGCCTTTTCGGTAAGAAAAATTTATTTGTGTTAACAAAGTTGATGAGATGGCCTAATATTTTGCCTTCGGACAATAATCATGAAAAATATATGGATAATGCATTCAAAAGTTGTCTCAAGCAGCGTAACCAATGTGTTTGCTAATACCATGCCTCAAGTGGTTTGTGCTGGTTTGATATGAGCAAGGTACAAAATCTCGAAATATTTCGCGAAATATCGCGAAATATTTCGGTTTTCCCAGACCTCGACACGAAATGTCTACTGCGATATCAAACGAAATAGAAATCACGATAATATCGCGATATATCGCGATATTTCGCACGATATATTTGCCGGCACGAAATATCGCGATATTTCGTGGAAATTTCGGGAAATTTCGAGATATTTCGGGATTTTGGCACCGAAATATTGGGACTGACTGGTTATAAAAGGGGACTGGGGGTTTCAGTTTCAGCAGCTTATTTACATATAATAACATTTAAGTAAATGTCGTCTTACTTAATTTTTATTTTCTCCATTTACTTTAAGTTATTATATGTAAATAAGCAAATACCCCCCCATTTGATTTCAATAAAAATATCAAAAAAATCAAAAACCAAGTGAATCAAAAAGTAGGTTTTCAGTTTTAGTAGGAGAAAACAGTTTTTTCGGTTTTTCATAAAATTTGTATGTTGAGAAAAGTGGTTAAATCAACTCATTTTTAGCTCAAAAAATTCCACAAGATGTAGAACTACAAGTACATCTAGAAAACCATGGTCCGTCAAAGAAAATTTTGAATGTATAAAAACTTTTCTTTATAAAAACTCATTTTTTCAGACTTAGTAAAAAAACAGTGTTTTGCATTTCAGCATAATTTTTGTACGATTTCAAACTTGCACAACTTTCTTGTTTTAAGTCCATTTTCAAAATCGTTTGAAGCATTAATTTAACAATCAACTAATCTTTATTTTGGAAATATTTTTCTCCACAAAAAAGATTAAAAACCATTTAAAAAACATAGATCAAAACAGGTTCAAACAAGACTGCACAAGACTCACAGACTCAAATGCAAAATACATACTTTGTGATGCTCTACACCCGTAGATAGGGTATAAATATTATCTAAGTGTTCTAAAACATGTATCTATACTTAGTTTATGATTATCCAGAGTTTCATTCAAAAATTCCATTAAAAAATCAATATTTCCACCATTTCCATCAAATCACAATATTTCCACACTGTCGAAATATTTCCACGAAATATTTCCATTTTCCAGGAGGTCGAAATATTGACCGAAATGGAAATTTCGAACCTTGGATATGAGAACCAATTTGTTTTGGTGATGTTATCTGACCAACTTGTTTTGGTGATGTTCTTTGATGCCAAGTTAGGTATAGACACAAATGCTTATAAGCTCCCTTTTGCTTGTTATATTATCAATCACAATATTATTTCCATGCTATGGTTATGTCCATTCATTTAAGCTCTTTGGCTTGTAATTGGTGCAACGGTGATGACTGATGAATGCAATTGTCTATATCAAATCTTGCCTTCTACCCACTTTGTCTATAGATTCTTTTTATAGTTTAGGGGAACCTTTGAGGGTTACCCTATCGCTACATGTGCTTAAACTGGGTAACAAATAAAGTGGGGCTCCGTACCCATCAAATCGGGTTCTTAGCATGCCCTTCTCTTGCCTAGTGTCCTTGGTCAAGTTTTCTACACCAATTAAGAGGTTTGAGGCCAAGTTGAAAGCCGGTCAAAACTTCTTCTTGCCACTATGTTGCTGAGCCTTCATTATTAGGGTTGTCCTCCAGTCCTCCCCCTCCCCATGTTGATGGGATAAGATTTGTATAGATGACATTGATGACGATGATGGATTTTTTTCATGCTTAGTAATACTTTCATAATTGAAGAATCAGGGGTAATTAATAGTGAATTATCTTGCTATTAGATGTGTCACCATGAGCCTAGTCTAGTTTAAGTGTATTATTGCTAGTGCGAGGAATATACTAATTTAAGCATTATTAGGTTGTGCTAAGGAACTGAAGATAGTAAAGTGGATTTTGTGTTTAGGATTACTATGTGTGGTGCAAGACACTAATGGCATCATGGTTCAAATATTTTTGATGGCTTGATGTGATAAATATGATTCATGATATTTGTTCTATGAGCTTGGTGATGCGAGATATCTTCTTAACAAGATCAAGGTTTTAAATTTCGGTTTCGGGTCAAGTTTCGGTCCAAGCCAAAACTGAAATTTCGACAGAAATTCAGTACAAATTTTGAAATGGTAAAAATTAGGTTTTTTTTTAAAAAAATAAATTTTAAGTTTTTTATAGTTGTGCATACATATTTTACATGAACTGCTTTAAGAAAACGCAAATTACATAGTAATTTTGTAACCATGATAACCAAGGTAGAATACAATAAACTGAAAAAATAAACTTGATAATTATCATATATTTATATTTTTTTTGTCACGAAGAAGTCAAAATCAATCATTTTTGTTCATTCAAGTAACCATTGAAAAAATAAACTTGATAATTATCATATATTTACATTGTTTTCATCACGAAGAAGTCAAAATTAATCATCTTCGCTCATTCAAGTAATCTCATTTTCGCTCGTCCGCCTAAAGTCATCAACGTCAGCCCTGATACATTGTCACCATTGCAATCTCCAGCTGATATATTCATTGGCTTCCAGCTTCTCTCAGCCCACTCCTAATGGGTCTGTCTCAAATTAAGACCATCAATCGATGTTAAGCCCTCTCATCTTCTGTCTCAATATGAGTGCCAGTATGTCTGGACTCCTGGATTTATCCCTTCTTCGGCTACCTAAGGGTCTAAAGTTGAACTACTTTGTATTCCCTTCTCCTTAACAGAGTGTGAATCGATACTTTGATACCAAGTGTAGCCTTAAAGTACTCGGCTACATCAGGAAAACAGTCGTTGACATTTTGCTTCAGTCGTGTAACACCTCTACTTCCATCCGTTTACCACAGTATGCACATTGTTATTTCTGCTTCTTTGTGTCCAAGGAGAACCCGTGGAGCCAACCTATGTCTTTTGACTCTGGATCCCTATACAGGGGAGGCTAGGAAACCGTCTATGAAAAAAAATTAAATGAGAATAAATAATCTTGATAAATCAGATGAGCATGATTATGATATACTGATAAGACACTGAATTTCTAACAAACGACAATAGGAATATCCAAATCTCACTTATATCACACCCAATAAGATAGTCATATATGATATATCTCGTACTGATAGTTTGATATATATAAACACCTGATAAGTGATCAGATCAACATATACAAATGAAAATCATACATAATAACATAGCCAACTGCGTAACCCTCACCCCCAGAAAGAGTTACGTGATTGCTAAAAACTCTCCCCACTATGCTCCGGTGTTACTGATAGTGCTAGAGATTATGTGCTTCCCTCTGTTTTGTGCCCACCCGAGTTAGCCAATTGTTTCCAACCGAGTTAGCCAATTGTTTCCATGTCATCGTGTTATACTAGGGACTAACAGTCCTAATGTACCAGTGATATACATCATTCAAAACGTCCCAAATCAGCCTTGCTCACAAGTATTACAGTTGAAAATCCATTGTTACTGGAACAAGTACTCTGACCGGGACTAGCTTCGTAACTGCATATCCGCCACGATGTGATAGTTATTCATATGTGTCACTATCGGGATGCGGACTTGGATATCCATAAGACTGAGACAATCCACCATAACTATATTGATTTGGATAATCACACTGTGATCATTGTTGTCAAGGCGCGCTCCTAGGCGTGCACTTGGCGCTCGGAGATAGCTAGGCCTCAGTGCGCCTAGGCGAACTACACTAAGCGGCGGCCTAGGCGCATGCCTAGTTTTAGGCATTGATTTTTTTAAAAAAAAGTAAAATCAAATCTGCCCTTATCTTCTTTGTTCATTTTGTCGTTGTATACTTGTTTATACTATGTGTTCATTGTGTTGCATGCATTTGATTAGAATATGCTCAATTTTATGTTAGCAAGTGTTCGTATTCTATTTGTACCTTTTGTTGTTTACTTGTTTATACTATGTATGTGTCATTGTGTTGCATGCATTTCACTAGAATATGCTCAATTTCATCATTTTCATGTTAGTAAGGTGTTATATTGCTGCCTATTACATATATACATGCAAGTATAGAATATTCATCTATGCCCATGCCTGGAGGATACCTATGCACATAAGGTCAAGCCTATGCACATAAGGCCATGCCTAGGTGCGCCTTGGCTCCCTCCGGGCGCCTAGCCTCGCCTTGACAACTATGATTGTGATGATCCAAAGTATCCAACATAATTGCCGCACTACTTGATTGCCTATCGATGCTCATACCATCAAATGCTTGGGATAAACTATCCCCATCAAAGTTATCTCTCGATCGTGCATCGTTTGAATCACATGGAAAATCCACTGAGCCTACTCTCCTATGATGCTAGGAGGATCTTCCACGTCGTGCCCCCTGGTTCTCTTGTCCGCTGTGTAAGGAGACAGGATTCTGCTGAATAATTTGTCATAGGGTTGAAGCTCCCTGATGTAAAACCACTACTGCCACCATCACCCTCACTATTCGAGATTTTGATCCAACTGACTTTGTTGCCATCCTCAATGCTCTAGTCGCTGAAGGGTCTTTGTGACTGAGTTGGCCCCTCCCCTAAAGACATAAAGTGGGCCATATCCACACCAATTTTGGAAGCAATTCTTGTATTAGGCATACCTCCTAGCTCATCTAGAGTGGGCTGACCGGCTTTTTTAATCCACTCAAATAGTTGGTTCTCATCATTTTCCTCGACAAAGTTATATTAGTCAGGTCAATTGGATCATGACCCTCTATCCGTCATGTCATCCAGATGTTTCACCCTTATATGTATGTTGTAGTGGACAAAGACCAACTTCTCCATGTTTCTTGTGTGCAAGGCGGTTCCCCTGCTTGGAGTGGATAAGTGCAAAGATGTTCCACTTTCTCTCACAAACAGAAGACGATGTTGTGTGATAGCAATTTGATCACCACCTCTTGCATCGTTGGCTCATCGGTGCCATAATAAACCTACCACTCCCCAGATAAATCACATTGATATAGATGATCATCATGTTCTTTAACAAGTAATTATTTATAAATTGAAACCATTCAAGACCTCAAGTTTACTTGGAGACATGGTTTGACTAACCGCTATAATAGTGAAACGCACGAATGAACCCATCACATCCCTATACCACATGATCCATTTTGGAAAAAGATGACTTATTATTAGACCCTAAAACCGATGCCATATTAAACCTACCACTCACTTGATAATTCACATTGATATAGATGATTATCATGTTCTTTAACACATAAATTACTTATAAATTAAAACCATTCAAGACCTTAAGTTTATTTGGAGACGTGGTTTGACAAACTTCTGCAGTACGAAACACACGAATGAGCCCATCGCATCCCTATACTTGATCTATTTTGGAAAGAGATGAATTATAATTAGACCCTAAAACCGACAACAATAGGAGTATCTGAATGAATCAAATCCACTTTGATACCTCCTGGAATATAGCAGCCTACATACTGCCTGATGACTCCAGTTTCTCAACCATCTTTTGAAGGGCAGTGATTGTTCGTTGGTTCTCCCCAACTTATTTGTGTAGTGATAATTAGATTTAAGGTAGTAAGTTCCAATAACCCATTTATCCATTAGCGTATAATAGAAGTAAACAACAATCAACGTGCAAAATAAGAAAATAAGATTACCAACTGAGTGTGCGGGGGTGAGACATCTTCCATTTGGTATTCCACTATCTTCAAGACATTCTTGTACGATCTAGGATATGCTGCTCTGATAGACGCCTTCATCAGTCTAAGAGCATCTCCAACGGGCTCCTATCGCTTTTATCCTTTGGAATTGTAGGGAAAGAAAGTAGTCCTGGGTAGAAAATGCAAATGAAGTTGGTGACTTCCCTCACCTTTGCAACTACGTCCATGATCAATTTCGACTTGTCTATATCCTTGATTATCATATCTATGCAGTATGCTCCGCATGGTGTCCAAAAGAACTTGTACTTCTTGTTCTCCATTAAGTGCTTCCTAAGTTCCCAGTCTTCTTGTAGTTGGAGTCTTTCGTGACAACTTGGATGACATTCTCGTGCCCCACCTCTACAATCTTCACCAGCTCCTTGTAGACAAACTTTTAGTCCTTCACATTTGCGGAGGCATCAATGCTCTTGAAGAGCATTGTCCTCCAATTTAATATATGAGAAAATTGTTGATCAACCGTTTAGTAGGATCGCTCCAACTATCACATATAATCGTAACTGGTCTTTCTTTAGCACCACTATGTACTGGCCATGAATCATGATCTTATTTCCCTCCATCCAGATACTTTTGTATGATATCATATGGAGAAGGCCCCTGCACTCTCGTACCTACCTTAAGACATTCATCAATCATGTGTTGGACAATGTTCTAAAAAGTGCTAGCCGCTAGTCGAGCGGTGGGGGACCTTCTAGCGCTTAGGCGGTTTTATTTTTTTCATAGTCGTCAAAGCGGCGCCCTAGGCGTTTTGGACCTCTGGGTGCCTAGGCGGGCGGTTGTCCCTAGGCGGCCACCTAGGACCACTTGTCGCCTGGGCACCTAGGACCGCCTAGGCGCCTGGGTAGTTTTTTACATGATCCAATTTAGGGGTTTTCCAAAATTGAGTTGAATTTTGCCCAATACAATAAACAAAGTTTAAGAGGGGGTTCAAAATTGAGTCCGCCTAGGCGCCTGGGTAGTTTTTTACATGATCCAATTTAGGGGTTTTCCAAAATTGAGTTGAATTTTGCCCAAAACAATAAACAAAGTTTAGGAGGGGGTTCAAAATTGAGTTGAATTAACTCAAAATTGAGTTACATTAACTCAAATTGAGTTGAATAAACTCAAAATTGAGTTGAATTTACTCATTCTTATGATGGTTCATAACAATTTAGAGTTTCTCAAAATTGAGTTGAATTAATATAAAATTGAGTGGAATTAACTCAAAATTGAGTTGAATTAACTCAAATTCTTATAATGGGTTCATAAACATTTGGGGGTTTTTTCAAAATTGAGTTGAGTTAGCCCAAAATTGAGTAGAATGAACTCAAATTGAGTTGAATTAACTCAAATTCTTGTCATGGGTTTATAAAAATTTAGGGGTTTTTCAAAATTGAGTTGAATTAACTCAAATTAAGTTAAATTAATTAAAAATTAAGTTGAATTAAATCTAAACTTAAACCCTAAAGTTTTATTTTATTTTTCCTAACATTATATATATATATATATATATATATATATATATATAAAGAGAGAGAGAGAGAGAGTAGTGATATATTGCGGCCGGTAACGTGCGGCCTTAACGTGCGGCGCCCCCTTCCGAGGTGTTTTTCAATTTTTTATTTTTGTGGGATTGATCACCTACCCTTGGATAGTACCCACAAAAAATTTCAGCTCTATCTAAGACGTGTAGGCGGTCCAAATGTGTTGATCAAAATGACAGTAAAAATGAACGATCGATGAAAGTCGATAACATTTGAACGACCTTTAGGCCTTGGATCGAGCTGAAATTTTTTGTGTGCTATCCAAGGGTAGGTGATCAATCTTAAAAAAAAAAAAATCCAAAAATACCCCCAAAGGGGGTGGTCGCACATTAAGCCTGCACGTTACCGGCCACAATGTATCACTACTCTCTCTCTCTCTCTCTTTATATATATATATATATATATATAGGCGTCGTTTTGCCTAGATAGGCCAAAACGCCTAGGCACCGCCTAGCCTCTTTGACTACATTGGTTTTTTAAATTATTTTGATATTATATATAATATATATTTTTTAACTTATTATAAATTCAAGATTATCCCAACTATTATTTTAAAGAGAATGTATCATTTACATAACCATAAACTCAAGATTAACAAGAACAAAAGCAAGCATAATATTATCTCAGATAATATTATGATATACATAATTTTAGTACATTCCAAACCATAAATTTATGATTACCAATAATAAAATAGTATCTATGCACGTTCTAGTGCCTAAGCCTGCCTAGCCCCGCCTGGACTTGCCTAGACGACTGACTAGCCTCGCCTAATGCCCTATACTGCTTTTCTGCACCGCCTAGGATTAGGCTGGGCGGTGGGGATCTTCTAGCGCCTAGGCGATCGCCTAGGCCGCTTTTCAGAACACTGGTGTTGGAAGTATACGCTTTTGGATGCATTGTTTGGTATGCTGATATGGAAGAAAAACTTGGCACATGCCTTGCCAACTTTTTCCTTACATTGCCCCACATATGCTTTAGCTTCTTCAACTAATAGTCCCGGGTTTGATAAGCGGCAACGTCCATCGGAGTACCGGCTTCTCATGTTGGTCATATGTGCTTGTGGATGACACCCCAAATCATCGCCACCAATCGGACCCAAGCCAAATTACGGTAATTACCTCTAACTTCCTCTCCCAAGGACCTCCCCTACTGCCGCTGTCACTACCTGCCAACGACCTGTAATTGGCGCTCTTAAATTCCTCATTTTGCCTCCTCTCCCACTCACTCTGCATCGAATCTCGCACCAACTTCCTGTCCTATGCCCTCCTAAAATCATTATCTACATCTAATGGGTACTCCTGTATGCTATCTGAATCATCTTCATTAGGTGAACGGTACATCACCACATCTTTGAAATCCTAGGCCTTATTGTTTGTCAGCCTAGATTTATCAGCACCTTTCATAAGCTCTAGTAGTGATATGTCTTTTGGAACCGATGGACAAGTCTTTATGTCCATGTACCCATCGACGAGGTGTTGTTTCAATTGTGAAATACCCCTGTGTCCTATCTTCATGCCACAATAATTACACTGTGACTTCTGGATTGACGCGTCCAATGGGACCCATGTTGCCAGCCCAGATCACTCAGTCCAACATTCGTGGAGGACCAAGCGTCCATCTATAAAACAATTTTACCGAAGCCCCAATTATTCAAACATTGACATAGAAAATACATCTAAATTTTCACATGTTCTTATGTACGTATGTTTAGTTAAATTTTGATCTAAATGGATGGGAATAAATATGAGTTTATATTAGTCTTATGGAATATGAACAAGCTAGGATATCGAGTCACATTAAATGCTTTTTTTTCATAGGATTTAAAGTTTTAACAAAACATTAAAGATGACTAACAAAACCTTAAACTCAAGTATCCTAAGCATTTAATGCAATGAATCTGGTGATATCTGGAGAATTGAATACATGACGTATATCCTTAGGTATGCTAAGCTTTTAATGCAAGCATTTAATCAATTGCTAAGCATTTAATACGTGAAGATAATAATACCTTTGCTCATGCTACGATTCGATTTAATACATGGAAATATAAGTTTTTCATGAGTTTAATCCTAGGAAAAAATACTTGGGGCTTGGCTTTAAGGTATTAAGTCCTATTAAAAGATAAATTGGATGCATTAAATTGCTTGGGTCTAATGAAATCTGGTATTGAAGCTTATTGATTAATGAAAGATGGAGTGCTGTTGCAACCATCTTCCTCTCACTTTATTTGAGACCCCTGAGAGTTATTTCCTGGAACCGGAGTGAGTTTGGGGCAACGAGAGACCGCAGTTATCCTTCCCTTTCTATATTTACACGGTAATCTTTATACCTCTTTTACTTCTGTGTACTGTTCTTAATCTTTGCACATCGCCCTCTATCTTCCTTGTACGCGGGATCATCAAGGGTGAAAAAAAATACAAAAGGAGCAGCTCTCCGTTTGTTACATCAACAAGAGAAAAAAAGTACTTGTGTTACAAATATGAGGAGAAAGAGAAAAAGCCCGAAGCCCTCATCACAAGACCCCATATCCATCCTGGAAAAAAAAAAGGACCTTATATCCATGTACAGGCTACCCCTCTCCTCTTTCAAATCAGAAGATTTTTTTAAAACAGATTTGAGAAGACGGAGGTGATTCCGATCCTCCTACATGTGCTGAAGTATGCACGTGTCCACTCCCTTGTCAAGTGCCGCCTATCGCCTCTGCTCTGCTTTGTATCCACTTACCGTTTTGACCCACCAATCAGATCTCGCTTAAAAATAACGAAGAAAGAAAAGCAAGGAAGAAGAATGAGAAAAACAAGGGAAAAAAGACGAAGAGAAAAGAAGGGATGGAAACACTTACTGCTGATCAGTGCTACTTTTGATTGCCAATTCCCTCGTCATCGCTTGCCGCCAAACCCGCCACCTCCACCTCCCCATCTCTTTCCCCTCATGTTAGAATCCCACTTCCTATCCTCCTCAAGTTTAAAGCAAACTCTATTTCCCATCCCTCTCATACACCTTAAAACCTTGACCCAACCCCACTCTGATTTCTTAGGGTCCGTTCTTTTGGCGAGAATTAAATGGGATGAGAAACATATTTGTTTGAGACATTCATGGAGAAGGACAATGATGTCTTAAGAAATTAATGTTCCATGTTCTTTTCTGTTGGGCAAATCAGGATATCCGATGTATCAAAGAGATTGCTCGGGCAAATAATGTCTAGCCTGTGGTGGTCATTCATTGTCCAACAAATTTTGGTGGGACACTAATGTGCCACCGATCTAGGAAAGAAAATCTTGAAAATCTATTTATTCGGGACAAAGAACATGGCACAAAGTAAGATTATCCGGGTAAATTAATATCCAACCTTGTATTACTTGCCAAAAGAATGGATCCTAAGAATTAGGGGTGTTCATCGGTTCAGGTTGACCCGCCAAACCGAACCGAACCGGTCTATTTGGTTCGGTTTGGATCGGGTATTTTTGACGTTTTGGATCGGGTATTTTTGACCGTTCGGTTTGGTTCAGTTCCAAAAAAAAAAAACCCGCTATGGTCGGTTCGGTTCTGGGTTGTGAGTTTTTTAACCCGAACCATTGGTACTATAACCTCAGTAGTTACTACTATACAGTGTACAATCTCACTAATATTATATATAACATGGTGGTGACCTCAATTACCACCATTCGATGCATTCAAAACTTTCAAGTGTTCAACGGTGTGATGAAACTGAAAAGTGAAGGGTGTTACCTACATAATTACTAGTACCCCCAAATCCCAACTTATGAAATATCTCAAAGTGTAAAATTAAGGGTGTTACTAGTAATTCTATAGGGGCAAATAGCAGCACCCGAAGTTAAAGGCTTAAAAATGAAATCTAAACGAACTTAGCGGCTTAACCATTCATGCCTCACGATATGATGACGAGCAATTTGAAAGACCCGCAGAACCGAACCGAACCAAACCGATCTTTTCCGGTTTGGTTTTTACCAAGGAATGGTTTGGTTCGGTTTCATTTTCTAGAGAACCGATCAACTTCGGTTCGGTTCCAAATTTATCAAAAAACCGAACCAACCCGAACCATGAACACCCCTACTAAGAATCCAAGCCACATGCACTTTACATATTATGATCAATTGGGTTAAACTACCCATGTGCTGAACCTACTAGCGAGCCCAATCCCCAATACAAAACCTGAGCCAAATTCAACCCACTTAAACCTGACTTATAAATTGAATCCAACCCAAGTCCTATTCCGACCCGACAATTTCATTGAGCCATATCTTTTGAACTGGTTATCGTATTGGGCGAGCCGAATATCAATCTTGACCGATATTTCTAGCCAGATACATTGCTCATATACTTGTCTCGGTCCAGTAGACCCAGCTGTACAGAATTGCGACTTTGCCCCAATTTGCCTACATCACTAATTTACCCCAATTTAAGATTGAGATTCCGCTTTCTATGTTTTCTGAAGTTGCTATTGAGCTACCTATTGATCATGCATACTCTTCACTATGTATCGTGTCGCAATAGTTTTTGGTGGATGTGGGCTAGCATGCTATATTGCAATATCGATGACTACATAGTGGATCAACATACTTAGAAACTTGTACTCTTCTTCCAAAATTATACGAGTTAGAAATTTCTACCCTTCCCTGATTTATGAAGTTACAGCTTTTCAGTGGTCTCTCTCTCTCTCTCTCTCTCTCTCTCTCTCTCTCTCTCTCTCTCTCTCTCTCTATTCAAGGTAACTAAGAGCTTCAATTAATATCTATAATCGTGCAATTCATAAACTGCATATTATTGATAGATGAACAATACGTGCATCAGCTGTCCAGTGCTACTGCTACCAAGCTGTTACACGGTTTGCTTGTTTTTTTTTTTTTTCTTTTCCGGAACTAGTTTCTGAACCTTGTTCAGGATTCTTTGTCAGATGAGGCGGCAGGATCCTCTGATGAAGAGCCAAGCTGCGGTAATGCGGATGCATCAGAAGGCCAGGAAGGCGGTTCCCATTCATCCGATCACGAACTGAAAGATATGCTTCTCAAGAAGTACAGTGGTTATCTGAGCAGTCTCAGGAAGGAATTCCTGAAGAAGAGGAAGAAAGGAAAGTTGCCGAAGGATGCAAGGTCGGTGTTACTTGACTGGTGGAACACCCACTACAGGTGGCCCTACCCCACGGTAATCCCTTGACCATATACCAATGCATATCAAACATGGGGCAAAGGACGAAGATCAAAGGGTGACCTTGTCCGAAATCAGATTTTATATTCTCTCCCAATTCTCTTCAATATGAATCCACCAGTCGTTTCCTGCATCAATTTAGTATCAGAGCTGAATCTCTTTGATTCTCCTGCATCGTATAGTGTTCTTTATTTCTAGACCCGCGTAGTTTCTTGTGCACTGGACTAGAATAGAAACGAATGGGATCGATCAAATGGAAGTCATTTTTAGTAGAATTTGATGAGAGTAATTGTAAATGCCTGTGGAGAGTTTGTTCAGGATGGGGAGAAGGCGAAGCTAGCGGAGATGACGGGGCTCGACCAGAAGCAGATAAACAACTGGTTCATAAACCAGAGGAAGAGGCACTGGAAGCCGTCGGAGGACGTGCAGTTCGCCCTCATGCAGGGTGTAAGCGGCGGATCCAGCGGGGCTACCATGTTGTACTTCGACACAGGCACCGTCGGTCCATGAGCAAGAAATGTAACCCTACCCTCCTTGTTTTTTGCCCCCACATTATTGAACGCTGACTTCCGCTCACCAATCAAACTCTTTTTTTGATGCTGATGTGAATATGGTGCTCTATGGATGAGGCCATTGTATGTATTTGCTACCTGCGATGTATCATAATCTTAAATCGATGAACGACGACCATTGATCTAGATGGCACCTTCACCTTTTTTGGCTGGTCGGCTGGGTTGGTGTGGTGGTCTGGCATGCTGGTTGTCTGTTGGTTTACAGTCTTCGGACCTTTAGCTGCTCTTCACTAACTTGGAGAATTGGATCGGAACATGTCTCCTTCTCGATCTACAAAGAATCACACTCACCATGATTTCTCCACGACCAATGTCACCTATTTCTTTTCTTGCCGATCTAAAACCCTCTCTAATTGCTTTCAATATTTTCTCGTCTCGGCTCCAAAATATATTTATGTGTTACACCTCAAAATCCTAGCATCAGTCAAAACCTTCCGGTGGTGCATACCGCCTCGACAGAGCAAAACGGTCGTCCTGCAGGGCGTGTGTGGTGCGCACCACCGCTGGTTCTTGCTCGGGTGAGGCTCTGCTGCCATGTTGGGTCTGGTCAGTCTCCATCAGGTCTGGCGTCTCCACATGTAACATGCACCACCATGTGGCTGTCTTTTTGAGCCGCGGCGCCACCACATTAAGAGAGGCGGAGAGGTTATAGAGTGATGGAAAAGGAAAAGAGAAAGGACACTAATGACAAATTTTTATTTATTTATTTTGTATATGGAAGAAATTCTATATATCAAGGACAAAACTCAAAAACCCTCAAGTTATTCACCTCGAGCCACGGTGATGACACCTGTTAATTCCGTCCCTATGGATGTCTCCGGACTGTTGAGATCTACAGGCCACCAAGAGAGCCCAGGGGGGGGCTCCCATCATACGGGCGGGTGATCAAACAAGTGAGGACAGGTGTTGATGATTGGACTCCAATGATTCCGTGGTTCAGGACATGATTCCGTGGTTCAGGACGACTATTTTAAGTCATTCGGTTGGTGAAGGGACAGAGCAAATCATGAAACACCAAACATGATATCGTCTAGAAATCAGAGTGTGGTAAACAATGTGATTGTCACAAACGAAGTTTCAAGATATGCTAGACTGAATAAGGAATTTCTTGTTAATTCTACAGATAAGATTAATAGACGCGTCGACAGGATAGAATAGTGCAGAAATAAAATGTACAAAGAGAGAATGTATATTGTGGAGTTCGAGAATATATATATGTTTATAGATTCTGCAAAAAAAAGAAGAGAATATATGTTTAGAGAACGAACGTTGTAGAGAGAATTATATATGGTTTAGAAAGAGGATAGCGTAAAGAGAATGTTAGAGAGAGAATGATGGAGAATATATATGTTGTACATAGAGAATATATATACCGTAGTGCATAGTACCATAGAGAGAATGATTGTAGAGAGAATTATAAGGAAAATATCTATAGTAGGGAGTGAATATTGTAGAGAATATATTTAATAGAGGAAGTAATAGAGAAATTTATGTTATAGAGAGTGGTACGAGGAGAAAAAAATATTGTAGCGAGAATATATAATCTAGTGAGAAAAAATTATAGTGAGCGAATGCTACGTAAAAAAATTATTTTTGTGAGAATTTTATAGAGAAAATATATGTCATAACGTGAATATAAAAAAATAAGTTTTATATATATATATATATATATATATATATATATGGGAAAAGGGATGTTGGGCCTGAGGTGCAGCATCGTTGCTACACCTCAGTCATTGCTTGATCATCCTAGAAGTTTTGGATTTTGATGAAATTTGGTGAGGGTGTTATCTAGGGTAAGAAGATCATCCTTACCAATTTTCATCAAATTCTAAAACTTATAGGGGGTTCAAATGGTCGAAACAAAATCAGTCGTTCATTGTCACCGTTAAAATCTACAAATTTTACTTTGACCATTTGGCCCCCCCTAGAAGTTTTGGAATTTGATGAAAATTGGTGAGGATGATTATCTTACCCTAGACAACACCCTCACCAAATTTCATCAAATTCCAAAACTTGTAGGGGGGTAAACAAGCGAGAGGTGTAGCAACGATGCTACACCTCGGGTGCAGGCTCCTCGCCCCCTATATATATATATATATATATATATATATATATATATATAGGAATGATAAAATGAGGTGTGCGGTGCGTGCGATGCACGCAGCGGTGCATTAGGCGACTGCGATGCGACGCCGCACGCACGGTATATATATATATATATATATATATATATATATATATATATATATATATATATATATATTTATGGGGAGGGATACTCTTACTCATAGCCTCTTACTCATATAGTTACCTACGATCCGGGCTGTCAATTAGATAGGGAGTTAAAGCAATGGTGTCCACATTAAATGCGGGCTTTTAATACGGGTATTTAATGCGGACACCATTGCTTTAACTCCCCATCTAATCTGAATCGTACGTCGAGAATGGACGGCCCGGATCATAGGTGACAATATGAGTAAGAGTATCCCTCCCCTATATATATATATATATATATATATATATATATATATATATATATATATATATATATATATATATATATATATATAGGGTCAGGATCGGATGACCCATCAAATTTTGACCCAGCAAATAACCCATCACCCATTGATGCACCTAGAGGTTTTAGAATGGGCTAATTTTTTGTAGGTATGTTGTCAATGGTATGTTGATCGTCCTCAAAAAAAATTAGCCCATTCTAAAACCTCTAGGTCCATCAAATGCGCTCTTCAAATCAACTGTTAAATTTAACAGTCGAAAACCGTTGATTTGAAGAGCGCATTTGATGCACCTAGAGGTTTTAGAATGGACTGATTTTTTGTGAGGATGATCAACATATTATAGACAACATGTCTACAAAAAATCAGCCCATTCTAAACCCTCTAGGTGCATCAAAGGGTGCTGGGTTATTGCTTAGTCAAAATTTGCTGGGTTAGCCAATCTCCTCCCCCCCCCCCCCCCCCCCCCCCCACACACACACACACACATATATATATATATATATATATATATATATATATATATATATATATATATATATATATATATAATATATATATATATATATATATAATATATATATATATATATATATATATATATATATATATATATATATATATATATATATATATATATATATATATATATATATATATATATATATATATGGGGAGGGATACACTTACTCATGGCCTCTTACTCATATAATTACCTATGATCCAGACCGTCGATTAGATCTTGACGTACGATTCTGATTAGATGGGGAGTTAAAGTAATGTTGTCTGCATTAAATGCCCGTATTACAAGCCCGCATTTAATGCGGACATCATTGCTTTAACTCCTCATCTAATCCGAACCGTACGTCGGGATCTAATGGACGACCCGGATCGTAGGTAACTATATGAGTAAGAGGCCATGAGTAAGAGTATCCCTCCCCTATATATATATATATATATATATATATATATATATATATATATATATATATATATATATATATATATATATATATATATATATATATATATATATATATATATATATATATATATATATATATATATATATATATATATATATATATATATATATATATATATATAGAGAGAGAGAGAGAGAGAGAGAGAGAGAGAGAGAGAGAGGGAGAGAGAGAGAGAGAGAGAGAAAGAGTAGTGATACATTGCGGCCGGGTAACGTGCGGCCACCCCCTTCGAGGGTATTTTTGAATTTTTTTTTTTTTTGGGGATTGATCACCCACCCTTGGATTGGACACACAAAAAATTTCAGCCCGATCCAAGACTTGTAGGCCATCCAAATGTGTTGATCATTTATCGGTCGTTCATTTTTTTCGCCATTTTGATCGACACATTTGGACAACCTACAGGTCTTGGATTGGGCTGAAATTTTTTGTGTGTCCAATCCAAGAGTAGGTGATCAATCCCCAAAAAAAGAAAATTCGAAAATACCCCCGAAGGGGGTGCCGCACGTTAAGCCCACACATTACCCGTTGTAATGTATCACTATTATATATATATATATATATATATATATATATATATATATATATATATATATATATATATATAGGGGCATGCTATGTTGCGGCATGCGGTACGTGCGGCACCGCACCGCAGCCGCCTGATGCATGCGATGCGTGCATCGCATGCACGCAGCAGTGCATCAGACGGCTGCGGTGAGGTGCCGCACTTACCGCATGCCGCATTATAGCATTTATATATATATATATATATATATATATATATATATATATATATATATATATATATATATATATATATATATATATATATATATATATATATATATATATATATATATATATATATATATATATATATATATATATATATATATATATATATATATATATATATATATATATATATATATATATAGGGGCATGCTATAATGCGGCATGCGGTAAGTGCGGCACCGCACAGCAGACGTCTGATGCATCGCTGCGTGCATGCGATGCACGCACCACGTGCATCAGACGATTGCGGTGCAGTGTCGCACGTACCACATGTCGCATTATAGCATGCCCCTATATATATGTATATATATATATATATATATATATATATATATATATATATATATATATATATATATATATATATATATATATATATATATATATATATATATATATATATATATATATATATATATAATGTTTATGGGGGGGATAAATAAACTGAGACAAAGTAGTGGTTGAGATTTGTTGAGAGGAGGGGGATAAACAGGGAGACTTGATCACAGTCGTCCATTTCCTTGCCCCAACCAAGAATCCCACTCACCTCATAAATCCCCCCTCTTAAATCACCCTAACCCATCCCGAGCTTTTCCAAACATGTCCGATCCAAATCCCGTGCGATCTGACCCATCTTATCTATCAAGCCCCCTCCCGAGCCATCAGTCATCAACCATCTTAAATCCCCCACAGCCCAGCTCCCGTCTCCCTTAGTTAGCTCTCTTAAATCCCCCTTCTCATAGAGAGAGAGAGAGAGAGAGCAGCCCCCCATCTGATCCGTACAATCAGAACCCCATCCGATCGAAGGATCCGCAACCCCCATCGAGCCCTCGGTACCCGCAACCTCCCACCTCCCTCGGTACCCGCAGCCGCCTCCTCTCAACATGCCCGCAGCCCCGCCTCCCTCGGCGCCCGCGATCAGTGCCTCGATACGGTGCAAAGATATAGAGGTCTTCATTGCAAGAGACCCCATCTCCCTCCTTTGCCATTCTTTGCAAGAGAAAGAGAGAGGAGGCTGCAAGAGAGAGAGGATCAAGAGATGGAGGTGATGAATATATCATCGATTTTTCCTTCTTTTTTTTCATTCTCTTTTTGAACAGAACAGTCATGTTTTTTTAAGATCCATAAGTGTTGATTGTAATATTTTTCTGAACAGAACAATCATATTTTTTTGAGCATAAGTGTTGATTGTAATCTTTTTTTCCTTCTCTTTCTGAATAACATATTCCGATTCTTCTTTTTTTTCTGCCTCTTCGATTACAGGAGATCGAGGTCCCATCTGCAAGAGAGAGAGGAGGTGATGAAGGTGATGAATTCTAGGCTATCAATTTAAGAGTGGAAATGTTTGTTTTTTAAGATGGCTACCTGCCTGTTGAGCCAATCACATAACAGATCCTGATTTTTTTTTCTGCCTTTTCGGTTACAGAAGATCGAGGTCCCATCTGCAAAAGAGATATTGAGGAGGCTGCAAGAGAATCGAGAGGATCAAGATATGGAGGTGATGAATATCTCATCGATTATTCCTTCTTCGTTTTTCATTCTCTTTCAGAACAAAATAGTCATGTTTTTTTAAGATTCGAAAGTGCTAATTGTAATATTTTTCTGAACAGAACAGTCATCTTTTTTTGAGCATAAGTGCTGATTGTAATCTTTTTCTAAACAGAACAACCAACTTTTTTTTTTTAGATCCTGATCCCTTTTTTTTTTTTCTACCTCTTCGGTTACAGGAGATCGAGGTCCCATCTGCAAGAGAAATAGAGAGGCAACTGCAAGAGAGAGAGGAGGTGATGAAGGTGATGAATTCTAGGCTATCAATTCAAGAGTGGGAATTTTTTTTTAAAGATGGCTACCCGCATGTTGAGCCAATCATTCATTTTTTTCCCAATCAAGGACCCAATCACCACTACAATCAGCTACCCGCCTATTGAATTGCTTGAAAAAAATGAATGGACGAATGATGTTCTGATAAGAGGACCCAATCAGGGAAAAAAATTGATACACAATCAGCATTTTTTTGTTGGTTTTTTGATGGCCCTTTACGGGAGAGTTATTGAACTAGGTGGACCGGGTTTGTTGTTGCGGTCCTGGTCAGATCGGGCAACTCAACCAAGAGGCTTGACAGGGTTGGTGGTGAACCTAGCCTCATTCTCATGTGCACCCAATAACCGGTGGACGCCCTCATGGGTTGCGTCTGCCGGTTGGACACATCTATTATAAATAGATGTGTAGGGGTGAAGTCCCCACACGCACATCTTTAGAGCCGCCGTTATGAATCCATAAGGGATTCAGGAGGACCCATCGAATCCGTGGGAGACAGCAGCGTGTGGAAGATCTTTACCTGGTATTGCGAACGATCTCTCTCATCTTCACACGAAGGTATGTTCTTCATCCAAGACGACGATCTCGGTCTATCGATCGGGGTTGTTCTCGTGTAGAAAACCCAACATGTTTTACCCGCCTATTGATGTAAAAAGTACACAGGCGATGTAAGGGACCCAATGAATGTAAAAAAAATGGGAGAGATTTCTATGATGATTGGGTATCAGTTTTTACATTCAACCGCCTGTTGATTGGGTCCCTGATTGGGTATCACTAAAGAAATAGGTAAAACATTCATTCATTTTTTGAATGATGAATTGTTTTAGTGATACCCAATTAGGGTATCACTAAAGAAATGTTGTAGTGTACTCAAATCTGTTGAATGAATGAATTTTTTACCCAATTAGGGACCGAACCAGCTACCCGCCTGTGTTGTAGTCTACTTAAATCTATTGAGCCAATCATTCATTTGTAGTGTAAAAAAATGAATAAATGATGTTATGATAAGAGGGAAATTTTCATTTTGTTGCGTGTGCTGTAGTGTATCAGTTTTTGGGTTTTCCTTTTTTTTTTTTCGATTTCTCTGATTTTTTCTTTTTTCTTTATTTTTTTGTTGTATGTTTGTTGCCTATGGAATTCAAATCCTCTATTTTTCAGAAAACATTCATTAATTTTTTTCCAAACAACAAATTCTCTGTTTTTTTTAAAAAAGTAATTCTTTATTTTTTTTTCAAACAACTTGATCTTTTGTTTTTTCAGAAAAAAAAAAAATCATGTCTTCAATGTTTGGTGAGACAGCAAGAATTTCTTTCCGTGAAGGAATTAAATTTGTCTGAATACTCTGTATTTCAGAAAGCATTCCTTCATTTTTTTTCAAACATTGATACAACAAATTTGAAATGAAAGCATCTTGGATCTTGCATAAGTATTTGGTTGTATCGTGTCACTGTGGTTGTATCTTGGATTTTAGTCTTGTGCAATACGAATTGTATAAGCTAAAATGCAATGCGAAATGAAAGCATTTGGCTTTCATTTCTAGCCAAAAGCATACCTAATTAGAAAGTGAGCTTTCATTTTTATGCAATACGTCCCCCCCTCTTTCTCTGTCATATGTTCTAAGATTCCTAATTTCTTGAGTTTTTCTTTCCTCCTGATTTGTTATTGTTGTTGTCTTCAATAAAGTTGTAAGAAGTAGCCACAAGTCAAGTATTTAACTACTATGCCTTATTTTTAGTTTCATAGTTGGGCACGAACAATTGGATTTCATCGCTGGAGCTTCACCGGACGCCAAATATTTGTAGGTTTTTTGCTAATCATATAATCAATGATGTCGAAGCATTACGTGATTTCAATGTTTGAGAGCATACGGTGCATATTTGTATAACTCAATAATGAAAATTATTGCTTGGCGTCTATATCACAACCGTTCTTTTGACTATGTAATATTATTTAATCAATTTTATTTTGTTTCATCTCGCAGCCTGCACCTGCACCCGCTATGCCCGTGGCCACTGTGGTCTCTACAGCAATACACGTTGACATCGCTTCTACGGTTAGTCATTTACTTTAAATAGTTTTTGCTTCAAAAATCAATAAAAATATATACTAGGTATATTAAATTATAATCATGATATCATATATCTTTGTTAGGTTGATTAAACAATTAACATTAAATTTTTTATCTATATATGCAAAATATAACTAAAATTGAATGCATGTTGGAACCGAGTGCGATGCAATGTAGCTAAAAAACACTATAGGGGGATTAATTATTTTTGAGCTAAACTTCAGGTGGGCAAAGTGTATTTTACCCAAAAATATTTTCTATACGGATTTTACTGAAAATGCTAAGTGAATTTATTTAAAAATAAATTTTAAAAAAATACGTTTGGCCCATTAAATTCTTCAGTGAAATTATCAACAGGAATGTCGGAATCAGTCAAATGTCAACCATTTCAGCCGTTAGTTCATGGTGTCAAACTGAAATTTCATATTACAGAACTTCTGGACAATTTATATGTTGGAACCTAAAAAAAAAACAATTTGGTCATTTCACAACCGTTCTTTTTTGCTTGCTTGGCGTCTATTTCACAATCGTTCTTTTGACTCTGTAATGTTATCTAATCAATTTTATTTTGTTTCATCTCGCAGCCTACACCTGCACCCACTGTGGGCTCTGCAGCAGTACCTGTGGGGGAGGATTTCGGCCATCGTACGTGACCCTCCTCCAACAGTCGATTGAAGGTTTTACCCTTCGGGATGTGGCGCGCTTCAAAGCACTGAGTGGTGACTTGCTGGGCTGTCACAAAAGCATTGTAGAGTAAAAAGGTAGAGGAAGAGATGACACAGAATGTGGTGACGAAGGTCGGCCGAAGCCTACGTCTCCGTGCGATAAGACGCAACCTTTGAATCCACTATCTCTGAGTAAACAGTAGAGCTACTCTCGACAGGCCGATGAGTGCTTCTTACAAGTAATCAGAGGGTGGAGAGAGGATCTGAAAACCAAGAAGCCCGGGGAGCTCGGGAAAACAGAAAGTGGGATTATGGTCTGGATTTTTCGATCTGGAATCATTTACAGGGTTTGCTATTTATAAGGGCTTAGTTTATCTGGAGAATATTCCAGGAATATCCAGGGTTTGGTAAATACCGGGGGGATTTACCAGACCCCAGATAGTGCAAGTGGGCCCCAAGCAGGGCTACGGGTCCCACCGTCTTACCCATGGGCCCTAGGCAAGGTTGTGGGTCCCACCATTGGACTCGTGGGCCCAAGGCAGGGCTATGGGTCCCACCATTGGGCGTTAGCTAGATTTTGCACCCACAGTTACCCCCTCCCAGCTAGATAGGTGTTAACCTAGCTGGTTGGGATTTTCTAGTGCAAAGCTGGTCGCTCGTCTACCGACCCTCTATCCGGAGTTGGTCGTCGTTTGCCTGCCGACCAGCTACGTGAGGCCAACCATTGGGCCTGCCGACCCCCTGCCAGGGGTTGGTCGGGTGTACGTCTGTCGACCCGTTGTATGGGGCCGATCATCGTCTGTCTTCCGACCTGTTGTGCGGGGCTTACTACTGTGCGTCTGCCGACCCGTCGCGGGGCCGACCATAGTCTGTCTGCCGACCCGTTGCATGGGGCTTACTGTTGTGCGTCTGCCGACCCGTTGCGCGGGGCCGACCATAGTCTGTCTGCCGACCCGTTGCGCGGGGCCGACCATAGTCTGTCTGCCGACCCGTTGCGCGGGGCCGACCGTCGTCTGTCTGCCGACCCCTTGCGCGGGGCTGACTGTTGTGCGTCTGCCGACCCGTTGCGTGGGGCCGACCGCTGTGCGTCTGCCGACCCGTTGCGTGGGGCCGACCATAGTCTGTCTGCCGACCCGTTGTGCGGGGCCGACCGTCGTCTGCCAGCCGACCCCCTGCGCGGGGCCGACCGTCGTTTGTCTGCCGACCCGTTGCGCGGGGCTGACCGCTGTGCGTCTGCCGACCCGTTGCGTGGGGCCAACCATAGTCTGTCTGCCGACCCGTTGTGCGAGGCCGACCATCGTCTGCCAGCCGACCCCCTACGCGGGGCCGACCGTCGTCTGTCTGCCGACCCATTGCGCGGGGCTAACCGTCACGCCCATCGACCCCTTGCCAGGGGCCGGTCGGGTGTGCGTATGCCGACTGCATGTATACCCCCGCCCAACCAGCTAGGTGGTAACCTAGTTGGTTGGGACGCCGTGGTGCGAACGGGTTGGCACCTAGCCGGCTGGGATCGGGGGTTCGATGCCGGCAGAGGGGCAGAGTTATGCTGAGGGGACCCCATGGGGCCGGGGTAGGCGAAAACTGCCCAAGGGGGGTCAGATGCAAACAAAGGGGGATGAGGGGTCGGTAGCAAAATGAAAAAGGTTGGGCGGGTGAGTGCAAATATAGGGGAAAAAAAGGGTTGAAAATACGAGCCGGAGCTATGTACGACGAGACCTAGTGGTTGCATCCGGGATCGAAATCCGTCGAATTCAGAGTCAGTACGATCCTCATGTGACCCTCTACAAGGGCATCTAGAGCTGAGGGGAGAATGAAGCTGATGAGCCCATCATTGCGCGATGGGAAAACAGGATAAAACACGAGTTAAAAACTCGAAAGGCGGAGAAAAAAAAAGCGTGAAATCGCGACCCGGAGCCATGTACGACGAGAGCTACCGTGCGTATCCGGACCCAGAATTTATCGATGTCAGAGCCCGGGCGATCCTCACATGGCCGTCTACAGGGGCATCTAGAGTTCAGGCGAGAATGAAGCCAATGAGCCCATTCTTTCGCGATGTGAAAACTGGATAAATCACAAGTTAAAACTTGATAATTGATTCGGTCCGGGGCACCCTTCGCTCGGTTAGCCGTAGGGGTGAAGGGGAGGGGGGTCCCTTATGGGTGCACGTTCCCCTCGGGGTGGGGAGATTGGGAATGTGGCGCACCCCCCAAGGGGGAGCTGGGGACGGCCTCAGTTAGAGGGGCAAAGGGGCAAGGAGGTGGGGTTTTGGCTGGTCGGGTATAGTGTAGTGATCTGGTCGGGTGGGCTGATCGGGTAGGCTGGTCGGGTAAAAAGTAATGATCTCTCTCACTCTCCACCTCACTCTCTCATTCTCACTCTCTTATTCTCACTCTCTTACTCACCCTCACACCCTGGTGGTCGGGTACTCTCACTCATTCTCTCACTCATCCTCTCACTCTAAACCTGTCTCCCATGCTCACCTTCTCACTCATCCTCTCTCATGAGCTGGTCGGGTTTGAGGGGAGGGTGGTCGGGTTTGAGGTGGAGAGAGGGTGAGATGGGGTGGGGGCTGGTCGGGTGGAGTGGTGGGAGCTTTGGTGCTGGAGTTCTGATGGGATCCGATGCTATAGTGCTGGAGTTCTCTCATCCTCTCACTCACTCTCTCACTCTAAACCTCTCTCTCATGCTCACCCTCTCCTCACCCTCTCTCATGCTCACCCTCTCACTCACCCTCTCACTCATCCTCTCTCATGCTCACTCATCCTCTCTCATGAGCTGGTCGGGTGGGCTGATCGGGTAGGCTGATCGGGTAAAAAGTAATGATCGATCTCTCTCACTCTCCACCTCACTCTCTCATTTTCACTCTCTTACTCACCCTCACACCCTGGTGGTCGGGTACTCTCACTCATTCTCTCACTCATCCTCTCACTCTAAACCTGTCTCCCATGCTCACCTTCTCACTCACCCTCTCACTCATCCTCTCTCATGCTCACTCATCCTCTCTCATTGACGTCACTTCTACGGTTAGCCATTTACTTTAAATAGTTTTTACTTCAAAAATTAATAAAAAATTATACTAGGTATGTTAATTTATAATATGATATCATATATCTTTGTTAGGTTAATTAAAGGATTTTTTATTTAGAGATTTGTTGTAATATAAACACCTAGATCGCGTGTTTATGTTGTTCTCCTTCCCCTTCATAATACCATGTAATCATGCTTTAATCGTATCCCATGCAATTTTTTTTTTATTGTTTGTGAAGCTCAATACTTGTTTTCTTTCTCTAAAAAACATCCAAAAATGTTTTCTTTCAAACATTTAATAATAATCTATGCAAAAAATAATAATAATAAATAAATTATGTTCTTAAAGTTTTTAAAGTATATCTTAAAAAAAACATGCTCAAAATTTATCTTAGTTAAGGCTTCGTCGCCATAGAGGTTTTGAAACATGGATTATGGGACAGAGAATGCTATTAAAAAAAATCAGAACTACGGGGAATGTTTGGTTGTAGCGATCGGTTTAAATTCGACTTTGGTTGGTTCGATGTTTTGACCTAAAATATGAAAATCATAAAAAACTAGAGATACGATTCTGATTAGTCATCGTCGCTCACCTAACATCACCTCCATGGTTATTCAGTATAAAATAATTACATATACGAATCTCAAGGGGACAATAATTTTGATAATTTCAATATGAATGATGAATATGAGTTGGTAGAGCATATAACAAAAAGTCATATATTTTTGTTTCTTGCACTCTCTTAATTGTTTTTAACTAATTGTTCGTCAGAGTAGGAAAATGGGTTTCACACCTGATCGGTCCAGAATAATATCTGCCCGTCAGACCCCAATCAGGCTATCACCGCGCTTACACATCAACATTGAAGAGAGTGTTGGTATAACACCATCTCGTTGTTCATTAGCACAACGTGCACGGAAAGAGAGAGAGAGAGAGAGAGAGAGAGAGAGAGAGAGAGAGAAAGAGAGAGAGAGAGAGAGAGAGAGAGAAAGAAGTGAAAGAAAAGGAAAAACAAACAAAAGAACTACTATTATCGCACTCTGAAAAATCAAACTAATCTTTCTGTTCGATTCCTTGAAGCAGAGTTTCTGTCTGAGACAGGCACATCTTCCGTTCAAAAATATCGACAATATATGAACATTATTTTAAATGTTCATCCTCTTGATATGTTTTTTTAACATGTGCTCATTTTAGTAGGGAAATATGTTCAATCCCGAGCAGTTCTGTTGTCACGGAATCTAGAAAACGATTTAGAAATAAATTCGACAGTGATAGTAGTAGTTGTCATCAGAAAAAACTATTATTGGGCTATTTTGAATTGAAAATGCAATATGGTCTATTTTGGTGTATGATGATATAACTTCCTTTCATAAATTAAACATTCTTGCTGATTTATAGTTTATTTTTTATCATTTTTAGCACAATAATACCTTAATGATTTGTATTACTATTGCATTGATCCGTTTTTATGAAGGTGTACAACAAGTTATGTCATTACCTGATTTGCTACTCCTCTTTTTCGTGATAAAGGGTTCTTGCATAATCTCAAATAGTAGAAATGTCACTGCAATCCCGTTTCATTTTTCAGATGTATAGTTCCTATGTACTTTCTTTGTATAGGTGCTCTTTTTATGATAACATTTATATTAAGTGATTGAAGAATATACTTAGCAGTTTCTGTAGTGCTGAATGCACTACACATATATACATGATATGCATCTTGGTAGGTTGATTTGTTAAATTTTAAATTAACAAGCAAGGTGGAATAAGGCAGAGGTGTATTTGTGTTGTTATAATACGTAAATTTGGTAAGAAACTGGATACCGAAGAATGCACAAAGAGACCCAAAATGAAGTTGAAAGTGATGTTTTATATCGGAAATATTTAATTGAACGGTGAATACTTGATTGCTGAGTAGAATGTTTAAGTGTCTGCTTTGTGTTTTGCTTTAAGCATCTGTTTTCGGTACGAGATCCGATTAAACAAGATCCGACCCAATGATCCGATTAATAAACGAATCGAATTCAGATCTACCCTGATTTTGTTGATTTTTTTTTTCATAATTAAAGCAATTCAATAGGCTGCAATCCTTTTTTTTCTTTCTCTTTCGCTTCCCTAATCGAAGGGTTTCGCCCCCCTTCCCTCCCACCTCCCACCCCACCACCCCCCAACCCCCCCCCTTTTTTTTCCCTTTCTATGTATCAGGAGAATCAAGCTATGGAGGTTCCATCTGCAAGAGAGAGAGAGAGAGAGAGAGAGAGAAAAGAGGCTACAAGAGAGAGAGAGGATCAAGAGATGGAGGTGATCGGAGTAAGTAAAATTCAATATGCAATAAGTAGTAGCTGCCATCAGAAAAAAATTATTATGGGGTTATTTTGAATTGAAAACGCAATGTGATCTATTTTTTTCTATGACCTGCTTTTCTTTTGCTTTGAATTTTTCAAGTAACAATTTTGGTGCTCTAAATCTTTGTATTTAGCAACATAATGCCCATAAGGTTCCTGTTTATTGTTCAAAGTTACATAAATGATATGGAAAAAGCATATGCTATCAAGTTAGCAACTGTCTGCATGCAACCAACTGTGAATTCAATAGTGAACCATCAAGTGGGCATTTACATAATGAACCATCAAGTGAGCCATCCGATTTTGCATAGTGAACCATCAATTGAATTTGCTGATGGATTCAATAGAACTGCATTTACATAGTGAGCATCCGATTAAAACTCGCTCGGTTAATCTCTGCATTGCAGATGAATATTTAATCCTTCAAGTATTGGCATTGTTTTTTTTTTGGAAAGAAATTCTCTATATTGTTGATGAACATTTAATCCTTCAAGTGAAAAGAGAATGGGATGAGATTCTTTTGTATGCATATTCTATTGACATTTGGGAATTTTTCCCTTTCTTCCCTATTCAATATGGATTGTCTTGGATCTAATCAAATTTTTGTGTGCACCTGATTACTAATTTTCTTAAAGTTCTGACAACAAAAGACTCAGGTATTACTCTCTTCTCTCTCTATATCTCTCTCTCTCTCCCTCTGTGATGATGATGATGATGATGATGATAGTGGATTAGTGGTTTAATGACTGGTTTTTTATTTAATGTGACTCTGACATCAAACCCGAAGGTCTTGAAGATAAGCATTCGCCATAGAGGAGTCTTGTGGGTATTAGTCGGAGCTGCATCTCAGACCTCGCGGCATAGTTTGAGCTTTAGATGCTCTACTGTTAGATGTGGCCAAGCTACAGTTTGAAGCTTCTTCTTAATCTCTGCATTATAGATAAATATTTAATCCTTCAAGTCTTTGCACTGTTTTTTTTTTTTTTTTAAAGAAGTTCTTTGCATTATTGATGAGCATTTAATCCTTCAAGTGAAAAGATAATGGGATGGGATTCTTTTGTATGATAGTGGATTAGTAGTTTGATGGCTGATTTTTTATTTAAGGTAACTCTGACATTGGACCCAAAGCTCCCCCCAAAGGTCTTGAAGATGAGCATTCGTTGCAGAGGAGTCCATGTAGGTATTAATCGGAGCTGCATCTCATACCTCACGGCATAGTCGGAGCTTTAGATGCTCGGCTGTTAGATTTGGCCAAGCTACAGTTTGTAGCTTCCTCTTAATCTCTGCATTGCAGATGAATATTTAATCCTTCAAGTCTTTGCATTGTTTTTTTTTTTTGGAAACAAATTCTCTGCATTGTTGATAAGCATTTAATCCTTCAAGTGAAAAGAGAATGAGATGAGATTCTTTTGTATGCAAATTCTGTTGGCATTGTGGAATTTTGCCCTTTCTTCTCTATTCTATATGGATTGTCTTGGATCTAATCAAATTTTATCAAAAAAATCATAAAATATATTTTATGAATTATGCATCTAGATTCAGTGTTTAAGTATCTGAAATTTTATGAGAATGATGAAATTCTTAATTTTGTAATTCTTTTGAGTATGTAGACTTGGTCTCGAATGAGCCGCTTTCTATGAATTTTGTGAATTCAAGTCTGAATCTAGATACTCAAAACTGTAGCTTGGCCTTAAAATTTGAGTATGAATTTTGTTTGAAGGTATATCTCAAAAAAAGATTCAATTTCGAGATAGAGGGATGGGGAACGGGTTAGGTCGGCGATTTAAGAGGGGGATCGCAATTTCAAAAGAAAGGGATGGGGAATGGGTTAGGGTGATTTAAGAGAATTGGGAACTGGTTAGGGTGATTTAATTGGGGGATTGTAAGAGGCTGAGTGGATTCGTTGGTCGGGGCTAGCTCTGGGTGAAACGAACGACTGTGATCGAGAGAGATGAATGGGGAATGGGTTAGGGTGATTTAAGAGGGTGGGGACGAGTTAGGGTGATTCAAGAGGGCGATTTAAGAGGCTGAGTGGAATTCATTGGTCGGGACTAGCTCTGGGTGAAACGACGACTGTGATCGAGAGAGGGATTGGGAATGGATTAGGGTGATTTAAGAGGGATGGGGACGGGTTAGAGTGATTTAAGATTCAATTGCATTTTTATGAATTCGATTAGAAAAACACCTGTGTGATTCACTTGTTTTATTTGCTTTGCAGAGCTCACAAAATATTTATTTCTGATTTGTTTGATGAATTGTAGAATTCACAAAATAAAATCTAAAATTTTTTCAACAGAAATTTTGTAAGAATGATGAAATTCTTGATTATGTCTTTCTTTCGAGAATCTAGATACTTGATAATTTCATCATTTGTACAAAATTCCAGTTAAGTGACATTCCTGAATTTCAATTTTACAATATTTCCGTCGATTAAAACAAAATCGGGGTAAAGAATTGTGTTTTTTCAGTATATTGTTTGGATTTTCTGTTACATAATATTGCGTGATTTTCTTAGTAAAAAACTATGTTGAAAGTTGTATCTCTCACTCTCCATGTCGTATCCGCTAATGTCCAAGGTTAAAGAAGGGCACATGTGAAGAAAAGTGGTTGAAAGAGCGAGATGAAAAGAAGAAGGATGCAAAGTCTCTGAGGGGATATCCATCCTTGAAACATTACCACCTTCCTCAAAATATTATCGCTGTCCTCAAAATATTATTGTCGCTCTCGAAATATTTTGTTGTAACCCTCGAATTTTTGTCACATCCCTCAAAATATTGTTTCCACCCTCGAAATGTTTTTCGTTGCTCTCAAAATCTTTTGTGTGCCCTTGGGCACGGGGTTTTCACTAATATATATATATATATATATATATATATATATATATATATATATATATATATATATATATATATATATATATATATATATATATATATATATATATATATATATATATATATATATATATATATGTGGTGAAGTCAACCTAAACATGTGGGTGAGTTACTTGGAAAAAACCTAAGTTACTCAAAACCACTACTAGTAAATACAAAGTAACAGTTCCGGATTTACTTTAAACAAATAGCAAGAAGTAATATTTTTGGGTCATTACATTACTAGACTTTATTTTGACTGAAATACAAACATGCCCTAAGAGTAGAAATGAAATTATTTTTACAAAAATAGTTACAAAGGGGAGCACTAACAGAGTAATGCTATTCGAACAATCTCCATCCACAAACACATTGATAAACCAGACCTAAAAAGTGGTGGTGGGGCCCAGGGCTCAGCGCAGCATTCACACCAAACATTGAGCCCTGGGCCCGCCACCACTTCTTTCTAATAGCATTACTTCTATACAAAACTTCGCGAGGGTTTATTAGCAAGGGTTTATCAAATACAGGGTCAACTAGATAGGCCTTAGACTAAAATCCCTTTTTATACTTGGGAAATTCTATTCATTCCCCAAAAATTTGTAATTAACCTCCGTCTCCCCTCCGTTTCTCAATAACTTAATAAAATTTGAATACCTACTATACCTTTTTTTTTTATACCCCAAATCCCAACTAAACCTAAATACCTTTGACTGTTCGCCATCCTCATCCTCATCGATAGCAACAGCAGCAGTGGCAACAGGGCTATGGCGTCATCGTCATCGGTAGCGGTGGCAAGGTTCTTCTAATCCGGTAGGGTTGCGCTGAGGATAGGGACAAATGAAAGCGAAGAGAGATCTCAATGGTCCTATCTGTGCCCTTAAGTACCAACCAACTGCTTGGGGTTTAACTAAGAGTGGGGTGTGTTCAAGAGTGCATATAATTAGGATATATTTAAGGGGGTATGTGTTTAATTGGGATATAATCAAGATGAGGTGGGTCATTTAAGTTTGTTGGAAATGGGGGCTAATTACAGATTTTTGGGGGTATGAACAAAATTTCCCTTCAGTATTGGGGATCAGCTTCAAAACTCCGTGAGTCCGGCCGGAACAAAGTTCTGCGGATGCCGGCCGGCTGGCAGAAATGGAGGGCGGTGGCTGTGGAGACGGCGGGAGGGGGACGACCGCTACGTGGGTCAGCAAGCACCGTCCGTTGTACGATCGGGCGACCCGGCACCCCTTCGTCCTCAGCATCCGGGACGGGACCGTTGACCACTCCTCCTTCAAGCGGTGGCTCGTAAGCTCTCGCCTCATCTCTATCCAGTACTCAGTGGGTCGGGGCAATTAGGGCAGAAAAGGGTAGAACTTGCATGATTAGTGTACACAGTGTTAGAGATTAGATGGGTTGAATAAATATTTCTGAAAATTTGGGGGGTTTATTTCTTTGATATCTATTGTTTGAAACCTTGAACTTGATTACCTTCGATAAATTCTCTGTTTATGATTCAGAAGTGAGCAACACTGTAATGAATTTTTTTGAAGATAAAATTACATACGTAGATATTTTGAGTAATTTTTGCTAGTATTGTCCATCTATTCCTGCATTTCTCACTTAAATAAGTATTGATCGATGTTTGCTTCAATACCCAACGCGGGGGGGGGGGGGGGGGGGGGGGGGGAATTGGGTGTGATGAGCTGATTGTACCTACTATGAATGTTAGCAAGTCCTATAACAAGCTTAGCACATGAAAATATAGTTTGCAACTATGCAATTCAGGCATACATTATGTTTTTTTTTTTTAACTATTTTTATTTTGTGATGTTAGAATTACATTTGTCTTAGGGACTCATTAAAGATTTTCAAGTAGAGTATTGTAGGAAATAGGCAACTGGGCATCCTTTAATAATGGAATAAGCATCTATGTTTAGTATTGGACTAAGAAGTCTTTATTTTTGAATTGCACCGATAAGCGTGTTGTGCTGACCTTGATCGATTGGCCAATAGTTGGGCAAACTAATTTTCGGATCATGATCTGTATCATTGTGGAATTGGTATTAATGAACCAAGGGATAAGTTTTTGTTACAAAAGTTAATTTTCAAGTTTTATGATTCAAATAACTAATTCATAGACTTTAAGATCGAGCTTTTCGCAATCGATCTTTGATTCTAAAACTATAGGATTCTTGATAAATAAATATTCACAATTTATGATTATTATCGAGGCAGTAATGTTTGAAATTTACATCAAATTTTTAAATTTTATTTTTAAAGGTTCATAAATTGTTGAATTCCGTAAAGTTTAAAATAGATAAAATGATGTATAACTGCTTTTTATTGGTGTGGCTTCAATGAAAGATTTAAATTAAAAATTATATAAAACCCATACATATTTTATATATAGTTTTTTTTTAGAAAAGAGAACAAAAGAAAAAAAGGGGTGGCAGCCCCACCAAACCTAGATTTATGACTAGTTGTGTTGGTTCCTGGACTGTGGATTGGCGTTTCTTGGTTCATATTGCAATCCCTTACAAGGTGTCCACATTACTGAAATAATAGATTAAGGCTTAGAGGCACATTAAGTTGTGAAAATAGTGGGAGTCGACGTGGGACTGCAAATGGTGGGTCTAATTAATTCATTGCTTTTATATCACTTGAAATTAGGATATGCCTACCTTGTCGATCACAAATCTGAACCTTTTGAGAGATTTGAGTTCAGAGCTGAAGTTGAAAAAAGAGACGTGAATCCCATTAAACATCTTTGCTTCAATATGGTGGTGAGTATCTCTACAACGATCTTATAGGTCATTTGAATGAGAACAAAATTGTCCACGGATATACAAAACTCGGAAACCCTCGGTAGAATTAGGGGTGCACACGGATCGGTTTGGACTGATTCGGAGATAAACCAGGAATCGAACCAGTCCCAACGGTTCTCAAATATTTGGAATTGGAACTAAACCGTTGGGAGCATGGAACCGGACCGGACCGAACCATATAAAACCGGTTCGGTTTGGTTCTCCGGTTCCACTAGTTTTTTGTGCACCCCTAGAAGTTAGAATAGGTCCATCATTGGAGCATTTAGAAATAAAAAATATATATTTCAAAACCGAGGATACAACATGCAATTCTGAAGCCAGATACATGATACTGTTGTGGAGATCAGTAGGGCCCTTTTCATAATGACTCGACCCGCATTACCCGTATTACCCGACCCGTGAATGCATTATGCATATACATGAACCGGTTCGGTTCGGATAACCGGCACCTAGAACCGAACCGGTCCCCCTGCACTTTGGGAACCAGAACCAAACCAATCATGTTAGAAATCGAACCAAACCATACAGTTCGGACCGATTCAGTTCAGTTCTCCAGTTCCACCGGTTTTCTATGCACACTAGGTAAATGATGTTTTTGAGTGGAGGAATCACTCTCATTGACATGGTGCGATATATAGTGGTTTAGAGTTTTGCTCTCCTAAGTATGCTTATATTCTAAATAAAGTTCCAACTAAGTCAGTCAACCTGAGATCATAGAAGTTATTGACTGGGCCAAGCCTATATTACAACATTTGAGGAGTGTGGTATGTGCAACATAAGTCCAAGGAGATAACCCTAATTGGTTGGAACTTCGAGTGATTTGTGTTACTTCATAGGAATAAACATTTCATAGTAGAGATTGTCAATGGGAGATTCTGACAAGACAAGGTGGATTGAGATTATGGAGTCTAAGATGGACCCGATGCGACTCAGCAGCATCTGGCCTCTTATTGATTCACTGAAAGGGGTAAAACTTGCAGTGCGTAAATGAGCGTATATGAGGAAGAAAGGATTTGATGCCAGGGATGAGACCTTTAAGGCTCGACTAGTGACCAAGGGTTATTCTCATATTATAGTTGTTGATTATGAGGATACCTTCTCATTGGTTGCCATATTGAAGTCGATAAGGATTCTATCATTGTCATTTCTTACCTTGATTATGAAATTTGTCAAATAAATTTCGAGAATGCTTTCCTTAATCGAATGTCAGGAGACATTACATGGGCCAATCTATAGGATTTTTATAGCTCTTGAGAAAGAACATATGGTTTGCAAGCTTCACATACCCTTAAATGGTCTCAATCAAGCCTCTAGAACTAGGGATTTTGATCAAGTGATAAAAATTATGATAGTCCAAAATTTAATGTGGCTTGCATTTGCAGGAGAATCACAATTTTTGTTACCATATTTCTTATGTTGGATGTGGATGATATTCTCCTTATTGAGTGATATTTTTGCTACCTTACCAATTTTCCATGATTGATCTAGGTGGGCTTCTTACATCCTATGCATTAATTTGTTTAGAGATAAATATAAATAAGAGGCTTATTGTTCTGAACCGAGCCTCGTACCTATATAAATTTTGGATCATTTCAACATTAACAAGAGTAAGCCCAATAACTTCATTCCATTTTATGCTCGGTATTCCCTTCCATTTTATGTTCGGTATTCCCTTGCTTTAAAAAGTGAGTCCATTGTCTAAAAATGAAGTTAATTTATTGAGAATTTTTTTCTGCATCAGTGGTCGGAAGTTTGATGAACACCATGTTGTGTACACATCCAAACATTTGTTTTATTGTGTTGATTGTTTCTCGATTCTTTGGATAAGTTGAAAGCTATTAAGCGCAGATTTAAGTATCTCAAGTGTACTAGAGATTATGTGCTTCTATATAGCATGGAAAAAGTGTGCTAGAAGATCAATGTTTGCATCTTTACATCTTTGTTATACACTTATAAAAGATTACAAACTAAGTAACTTCAAATCAACAAAACAAGAACTTAATGCTATAAACCTGCATACTTTTTACCCCCTTTAATTGTATTAAATATGCTTCCTATGTATCATGTCGTAACAAATAAAAGAGACTCCATACTCAAAACTATTGTCCAAGGAGGGGAAAAAAGGAAAATAAAAAAGGGGAATCAAAATAAATCATCCTTCTTTGTAAGTACCAACATCATTATAGAAATCACAATCGGAACCGTTAAAAGTCTAGAACCATCTTCCAATCCATCACAAATATTTTCTATGCTAACATAAGTTCCTTGAACACTCTAGGACTCATTAAACTCATATTCACCAATGTCATGTATTTCCTCAACCTCTGAAGTGTAAAAAGGTTATATTGGATAAGTACATAAATAAATCTTAAAAATGAAACTTAAAATTGAATGCAAATGATTTCTAGTTCCTCTCGTTCATCTTCGTGTGCATCATGTTGAACTTCCTTGAGAATCTACTCAGGATCGTGGGAGTCTACTCAAGAATCGTAGGATCGTGGGAGTCTAGTTTGGATCTGGGAGTCTACTCAGGAGTCTGCTGACTTGAGAATCCACAATGTTGTTTGAATCAATTTTGATCTTATGGATTGAGAATAGTATATGAGCGTTTGCAATTGTGAAACCTACTCTTCATTTTAACCCGGTTGAGTAATATAAGTTGTTTTGTTTCATCAAATTACTTATATTGAATCCAAAGGTTTTTGCTGGATCATACCGATGCATCATTCTTATTCTCTCATGTATTTTGTCCATAAGCATATGTACGTTCTTTTACTGAGAGTAGGAACTCCCAGGAAATTGGTCCATTATCATGCTATTCCCATAAAATCTCCTAGACCTATGACATTGAGGACATTGCTTTCACAATCTTCCCACACCTGGATGCATTCTTTTAACATGAAGATGGGGAGATACAGAGGGATTTACATGTCTTAAGTTCTGATTGAGAGATGCTACTCCACAAAATGTGGGCTTTCATTTCCCAGGGAACAATCGAACATACATGCCGTATATGTATTGTCATAGTATATGAGCGCGTGCAAGTGTGAAACCTACTCTTTGCTTTAACCTGGTTGCATAATATAAGTTGTTTTGTTTCATCAAATTACTTATATTGAAATTAAAGGTTTTTTTCTGGTTCATACCGATGTCTTTTTCTTATTCTCTCACGTATTTTGCCCATAAGCCTGTGTTCTTTTACTGAGAGTGGGAACTCCCAGGAAATGGGTCCGTTATCATGCTCTTCGCCTAAATCACCTATGCTTCACCTATGAGAACATTGCTTTCACGATCTTCCTACACCTGGGTACATGCTTTCACCATGAAAATGGGGTAGGTACAGAAGGATTTACAAGTCTTAAGTTCTGGTTGAGAAATGAAACCCCACAAAAAGTGGGCTTTCATTCCCCGGGGAGCAAGCAAACATACAAGTCGTACATGGGAATGGACCCATTTCCTGGGTTTTCCAACTCCTGGGAAAAGAACACAGCTCAACTGATTTCGGGGCTTGACAGTCTTCACATGAACTTCTACAGGGGCAGGATTACATATTCGTTAAGGAATTCATCCCATTTATAGCAAGTGTCCTCCTAAAAGCTTGCAAGCAGCCAGACAATGATGGATCAGACATGGAAGTAATATTAGGTGGCATGGCATCTCTGAATGATGAGCTATCATGGTTCAAGAAAGAGGCTTCCAGGTGGAATGTTCATCTTTCTGGTGTTGCTCCCCAACAGGCAAACCAAGAGTACTGCAGGTACAATTTCTTATTTGAATATTTCCTTTTTTATCAGCAGTATCGTAGTTGTAGATAATGCTCATTTCTTTTATAGAACATGTTTGAACACTATATATAGTTGCGGGCAAGCGTATTTCTCATCATGATCATCATCCAAGTTTATCCCATCGATGGGGTCTACCATAGGGAGGTATGATAATAATTTTCCTACCCACTGCCAACCTGACGTCAACCCTCTAAGAACATCTCCAACCCACTCGGCAAAGGACAGTCCCTAGGCAAATATAGCCAGGGGATCATCCAAAACAGACTCCAACCCACTTGGCATCAAGCTAGGCATTTTTTTCTAGTGAGTTTTCACTAGCCAAATGTAGCCAGCGGACACCATTAGGCATCCCAAGATGCAATTGTGGACCCCATACACAAGAGTCCAAAAAATCTGAAATGATGGGTTTAATAACGGTAGAAAAACCAGAAGTTTAATGGGTTTGAGAGTAAATGGCTAGTGGGATGGATTGGAACAATCATTGATGCGATGCGTATGCTCAAATAAGTCCAAGTGCAGAATTTAGAACATTAAACATCAGATTTCAGCATATGTAAACAAATTTCAGCAATACTTAGAATCACTATTCAACATTCATTCAAGCCCAAGCATATTTAATTTGACAAAAGGATAAAACTGACATAATAAGATTTAATTTCAGATTCTAATAAACCAGTCCAGCAAGACAGATGATCACAATCTCAAATAGATAAACCAATGTCTCAATAACAATCAAAGATCTAAACGAATAACCCTAATGGATGAGACTCTCGGGAAAACAGAATTTTAGGGTTCCTACAATGAAATCAGCAATAAGGCCGGTTGCAAGAAAGCAGGTTATCACATGAAAGTTATCGTGGATCGATCTCACCGTGCTTTGGTCAATGCCGGCAGCTTTCCGATGCTCCGATGTTGCAGAGGAATGGCGCGGAAGGGGGAGGTGTGGTCCAGAAGACGGGGTGAAGAAGCCGAGACGACGATCTTGAAGAAGAAGACACTCCACGTCGATCTTCCGTGAAGCCGAGGATGAATAGCGAGGCGACGGGGTAGAAGCGCGCGGAAGGAAGAAGTAGACAAGAAGCAGAGAGGATTTCTTCGGAAGGGATAACCGAACAAGCGCACACGCTTCTTCAATCTAGGGTTTCAATTTCAATTCATCTCCCTTTGCAATTAGGGTTTTTAGAATAAATAGGGGATGAAGGCACAAGGCACAAAAGGAAAGGAAAGAAGAGAGAGAGGGGCCGGTCGGGTAGAGAGAGAGAGAGAGGACGCGCGGAAGAGAGGGACGCGCGGGGCATGTTCGCGGGAGAGAGAGAGAGAGGGCCGGTCGGGTGGGGATTAGGCTAGGGTTTTTGGTTTTTTAATTTCCCTTCGAATCTCATCCATTGAGATCTATGCTAACCTAACATCCTACGGCTAAAAAGTAAACACAGAAACGAGTCAGTTCGGCATCTGTGGCTCGAACCGGATGCGAACATGGCTCGCACCTACCCAAACCAGAAATAAAAACTGAAATAACTAAAGATCCGTTGGTCGGATCGAAATAAAGTAAAAACCAAAACTGTGGGGCTTCGATTAAGCTTTCCACTGATGCAGACGGATCGACGATCGGGTTCCTGGATCTCCGGCGCGGATGAAATTACGCCATCAGCTGTAGAAAAACTGCACGTAGTGGCTCGTCTGCATCAAGTCCCCCGGACTTAAAAGAACTCGACTCCTGTCGAGCAAGGTCCTGGATCCGGCGGGGGCTCTCCGGGTAGCAACGGCAACCGCTGAATCTGCGCTGACTGCTCTCCCGGGTCCGGTGGCCAAGTGATCCGCCTCAAGTACGCAGCAACTCTATCTCGTAGCCTCTGCCCTTCGACGCCAAGCGAAGACCTGAAAGTCAACACCAACATCCTCCGCGGCACGATAAGATCATCAAAAGACTCAGATAATTTCATGTGATAATAGGAATGTGGGTTGACATGAAATTCAAATGACATGTGAAAAGAAAGGCCGCGGGAGCATAATGTGCTGCGGGTCATCGGCTTGCGCGATTGGCAATGGTATATTTGAAAGGCCGGGGGTTGCGGGTGCATAATGTGTTGCTCAAAATGGCCTGCGCACGGTGCAAAACAAGGGGATTCTAAACCAGGAAGATATGTCATGTCATCATCGCCCGGATGCAGTGAATAAAATAAGAAATTAAAGAACTCATCATGCCACATGTTATGATTTCGAAAAATTAAAAACGATGGGTTGTCTGAAATCTGAAAACATGATTCATAGATATTCTGCCTCGAAAAATGATCAAACATGCCAAAATCTTCGTTATTGCTTAATTCAACACTTGGATGACAATAGGGATGCACATATGAATGATCTATGAATGAATGGAAGTCAGGCAAATGATGAATGCAAGTGTCATGAATGCCTACCGACTCTAAATGCGATGTGCATGCAATGGAATTCAAAATGTGCCCTAATCCCTTATCAATCTTCAGTAAAGCAGATGGACATCCAACTAAGTTTTCAGCGAATGGCGGGATGGACGGACTCTGACTCAGAAGGGCTTGAGGTGCATGGGATCGGTGTTGCCTAAAACAGGTAGGCCATAGGGTGACATTGATGCCATCCTTCAGGAAAGTATAGGTGTTGGCTCTACCGTGATGTTGGACATCTCGGTCGAACTGCCATGGACGCCCTAAGATAACATCAGCAACTTCTAGCGGAATGATATCGCACCAGATCTCATCTCTATATTGCAGCCCAACGGATAACTTTGCCAAACAACAGTGAGTTACCAGCTGACTCGTGGTGTTGTCTAGCCAGGATGTCTTGTAAGGGTGAGCTAATGGTTTAACTTTCCATTTCATGCTCCTAACTACCCTTTCATTGATCAGATTGGTGGTACAACCTCCATCGATCAAGAGACAAAGGTCCATTCCATTGACAGTGCAGACTGTTCGGAATAGTTCGAACCTCTGGTTCTTGCAGTGTGGCTTAGGGGGTCCTCCACAGAGCTCGTGGGGTAACAATGCTTTGGGTGCTTGGGGTGATGGCGACTGGTGAATGACCAACAGTGGTGCAGTCACATCATCCCCCTCCAAGACTAACTCATTGAAGTGTTCCCCTTCAGATTCGTGACTATCCTCGTCATTATCCGCAAGATTTGTCTGTGGATGGAATTGACGGCGAGGACAGTCGGCGGACTTGTGACCCGGCTGGTTGCATTTAAAGCACTTTATCTGACTCGGGTTGGGTCCTAAGACTCCTTTACCCTTCTCAGTGGGTGCAGGAACTGTGCCAGCTACAGGTGAAGGTCCAGGGAGTGGCCTACTAATGGATCCGGATGGTGCCCTAGCGATGTCATATCGTCGGGACGCAGATCGTGAGTGGTGAGACTCGACTTTCTTGGCCCGACGGTGTGCATCACTGACCTGATACAAGTCGTGAAGGGACACCACCTCCTGAATTAAAGGCTTGAGACCGTTGACATACCTAGCGACGCTCTGCTCTTCATCTTCGTGCAGATCGTTCCGAGCTTGGAGCTTGTAGAATTCATTAGTGTAGTCGTCTACAGATTTATGCTCCTGTCGCAGGTTCTGAAATTTCTGGAACACGTTCTGCTTGAAATCAGAAGGGAGGAACTTCTGTTGCATTTTTCCTCGCATATGTGTCCAGGTGGAAATCTTTTCTTTCCCTTTCCTACCCCTAGCGGTCTGCAACTGTTTCCACCAAATCAGTGCATGACCTTTCAATTTAAGGCTGACAAACTTGACTTGTTTGTCGCGGGGGATTTCTTTCCACTCGAAATACTGGTCGATTCTCTCGGCCCATTCTAGGAACTCCTCGGGGTCCATCCTACCCTCGAACTCAGGAATTTCTATCTTAATGCCCTGATCCCAGCCCCAATGAGATTTCGATCTCCTATGACTTTGCCTACTTTGCCGCTCAGATCCATCAGAGGAACTGACGCTGTCACCTCCTGACCCTAGGTCTAACTCACTACGCCCGGGTGACGCTCTAGTCCTGTGTTCGCGACGGGGTCGCGGTGGATTCTGGGAATTATTGAAGGCTAAGGTCAAGGTTTCTATTTGGGTCTGAAGCCTCTCAATGTTATCTTGTTGCCTCATGAAGGCATCCTGCCAAGTACGGGGCGGAGACGATCCAGCCATTCTAGATTGTTTAGTAGATGCTATCGATTCAATCACGAGAGAAAGGGATGACCCTAATATGGATGCGACACGCGATGCGTGTGACTAGCTAATGCAAGATACAAACTAAAATGAAAGAAGGCAAATAAAAAAAAAAATTTCAGCAAACAGGCAATGATGCGAATGATGCGAGAGGACCGGCCGTTGCGTAAGAACGCGACGACTAGTGCGCTCTGATACCAACTTGATGCGATGCGTATGCTCAAATAAGTCCAAGTGCAGAATTTAGAACATTAAACATCAGATTTCAGCATATGTAAACAAATTTCAGCAATACTTAGAATCACTATTCAACATTCATTCAAGCCCAAGCATATTTAATTTGACAAAAGGATAAAACTGACATAATAAGATTTAATTTCAGATTCTAATAAACCAGTCCAGCAAGACAGATGATCACAATCTCAAATAGATAAACCAATGTCTCAATAACAATCAAAGATCTAAACGAATAACCCTAATGGATGAGACTCTCGGGAAAACAGAATTTTAGGGTTCCTACAATGAAATCAGCAATAAGGCCGGTTGCAAGAAAGCAGGTTATCACATGAAAGTTATCGTGGATCGATCTCACCGTGCTTTGGTCAATGCCGGCAGCTTTCCGATGCTCCGATGTTGCAGAGGAATGGCGCGGAAGGGGGAGGTGTGGTCCAGAAGACGGGGTGAAGAAGCCGAGACGACGATCTTGAAGAAGAAGACACTCCACGTCGATCTTCCGTGAAGCCGAGGATGAATAGCGAGGCGACGGGGTAGAAGCGTGCGGAAGGAAGAAGTAGACAAGAAGCAGAGAGGATTTCTTCGGAAGGGATAACCGAACAAGCGCACACGCTTCTTCAATCTAGGGTTTCAATTTCAATTCATCTCCCTTTGCAATTAGGGTTTTTAGAATAAATAGGGGATGAAGGCACAAGGCACAAAAGGAAAGGAAAGAAGAGAGAGAGGGGCCGGTCGGGTAGAGAGAGAGAGAGAGGACGCGCGGAAGAGAGGGACGCGCGGGGCATGTTCGCGGGAGAGAGAGAGAGAGGGCCGGTCGGGTGGGGATTAGGCTAGGGTTTTTGGTTTTTTAATTTTCCTTCGAATCTCATCCATTGAGATCTATGCTAACCTAACATCCTACGGCTAAAAAGTAAACACAGAAACGAGTCAGTTCGGCATCTGTGGCTCGAACCGGATGCGAACATGGCTCGCACCTACCCAAACCAGAAATAAAAACTGAAATAACTAAAGATCCGTTGGTCGGATCGAAATAAAGTAAAAACCAAAACTGTGGGGCTTCGATTAAGCTTTCCATTGATGCAGACGGATCGACGATCGGGTTCCTGAATCTCCGGCGCGGATGAAATTACGCCATCAGCTGTAGAAAAACTGCACGTAGTGGCTCGTCTGCATCAATCATGATGCCCCACTAGCCAATTGGCTGATGTGGCCCCTTTGCCGAGTGGGTATGCATAGCGAGTGTGTAGTTCGCCATTGGAGATGCTCTAAGATGAGTGCCAAAAACCTGACGAGGGCAATTTGGCAAGGGAGGGGCACTCAAAGAAACCTAAAATGGCAGTTGGCAGGTAGGGAAACCTACCTTTTAGGTTCCACGGTTTATGGTCTTGCAACCAAGGAGCAACCCTACAAATCTTTCCCAGATTAGGGAAAATTGTAAGCATTAGGAGGCAAGATTTGATATTGGGAATTAAATTAGAACTCTGTATCACAGTTTACAATCCAAATCGCTAAATATGAAACAAAAATTCCGAAATCTGGAATGAGTAGGAAACACAAGTTTTAAACCTGAAAGACCAGTTGTGTTTGGTTTTAAGAGAAAATGAAGGAAATAAAATTTCAGTGTGTTTGGTTCGGGAAAAAATGAAGGAAATAAAATTTCAGTGTGTTTGGCTCAGGAGAGAATGAAGGAAATGAAAGTTAGTTTCTCAATTTCCCATCTTAACTCAGAGAAAGTGAGTGAAAAGAAATGAAAACTCTGTCCTGACTTTCATTGCTCTTTCTTTTTTTGTTCTCTCTGTTCATTTCTTTGGTTTTCTGGCATGCAAGCACGGCGTAAGTGCTTAACTATCTAGCACTGCTGACACCAGGTTTCTACAAAGTTTGGCGCGCCCTGAAGTCGACTACACCGTCGCGATCACGGCCTTCTGGGCGATTGAGACTGTGTACCAGGACAGCTTCTCTCTCTGCCTGGAAAGCGGCTCAAAGACCCCAGCGGAGCTTCTGGAGGCTTGCCAGAGATGGGGTAGTGCCGACTTCGAGCAGTACTGCCACTCCATTCAGAGGATTGCAGATAGATGTCTGGCGAGGGCGACCGGTGATGCACTGAGAAAGGCTGAAGACGTCTTCACTTGTGTTCTCGAACATGAATTCGACTTCTGGAGCATGAGTTCTGGATCTTGAGCTCCGTTTAGATTGAAGTGTCGCAAATACCAGTAATAAGCGAGGTATACCTCTTTGCTGAACTATCTGTATACTTCAGCATCTGAATGCGTTACTTGTTTGTTTTGAACTTAAATTTCAGGCAAGTATCATTCAAATATTACATATACTAGTAAGAAACCTAGTCAATGCCCGAATGTACTTGATGCACACCATTTGGCAAAGACGACATCGCAACAGTTCGAAGAAGTGTGAAATCTGAAGTGAGTGTGATTCACTTGTTAGAGAGAGAGATTAACATCAAATGACCATTAAGTGTTATTGAATGAAAATTTATCATCTTTATGGTAGGTTTTTAAATGGATTAAACGAAAGCCGTGTTCACATACGGAAGAAGAATTCTAGCTCTTTAAAAGACGTCCATGTGTCACAACACGGGAAAAAGATTCCATTTTAGTGTGTGTGTGTATATATATAGGGGCATGCTATAATGCGGTACGTGCGGCACTGCACCGCAGCCGCCTGATGCACCGCTGCGTGCATCGCATGACCGCAACGATGCATCAGGCGGCTACGGTGCGATGCCGCACGCCGCAGCCTAACATGCCTATATATATATATATATATATATATATATATATATATATATATATATATATATATATATATATATATATATATATATATATAGAATACGGGATATGAGCTGACAGCCCATTTGCAACTTTGGGCTGTCAGCTAATAGCCCTCCGATCCCCATCACCAACCGTCCATTTAATTAAAAAAAAAAAAAAATCTTTTACATGACATCTCTCTCGATCTCTCTCTCTCTCTCGATCTCGAGCACAGCCCGACGGCCCTCCGGCACCCCCACCTCCAGCCCCCTCCGACCAGCCCGACAGCCCTCCGGCACCCCCACCTCCAGCCCCTCCGACCAGCAGCCCGGCTTCGACCTCCGTCTCGCGAGCGGCAGCAGCACCCGCCCGGGGCGCAGGCGGCGCGTTGGCCGGGGCGCGGGCAGCGTTGGCTGGGGCGCGGGGGAGGTTGGGGCTTGATCGGCGCCGCCGGACCTCGCCGGTGGTCGCGAGAGGAAGGGGCTGCCGGAGGCCTCCGATCGGGGTTTGCCGGCGCCGGGTGTGAGGTCGGGGAGGTCCGGGTTGTCCGGCGGTGGGCTGGAGCTCGGGTAACACAGCTGTATTACAGCTGTGCTGTAATACAGCTGTAATACAACACATCACAGCCCTTCACTCTTTGGCGATCAAACGGTTCATATTGACAGCTCAAAAAAAAAAAAGCTAGCAGCTCACCTCCCGTTTTATATATATATATATATATATATATATGAGGAATGGGATGCTGCCTATCAAAGCAGCATTTTTTGCTGCTTTGAGACATTGTTTGACCATCCTAGAAGTTTTGGAATTTGATGAAATTTGGTGAGGGTGTTGTCTAGGGTAAGATGATCATCCTCACAAATTTTCATCAAATTTCAAAACTTCTAGGGGGTTCAAATGGTCAAAGCAAAATCAGTCGTCTGCAGTCGCCGTTAAAATCTGCAGCATTTTGCTTCGACCATTTGACCCTCTTAGAAGTTTTGGAATTTGATGAAAATTTGTGAGGATGATCATCTTACCCTAGTCAACACCCTCACCAAATTTCATCAAATTCCAAAACTTCTAGGATGATCAAACAATGTCTCAAAGCAGCAAAAAAGCTGCTTTGATAGGCAGCATCCCATTCCTCTATATATATATATATATATATATATATATATATATATATATATATATATATATATATAGAGAGAGAGAGAGAGAGAGAGAGAGAGAGAGAGACATTGCGGCCGAGGTTAGGGTGCGGCTTCCGTGCGGTCGGCCGGGGATTGTACGGGCTATCCGATCAATCGATCGGGTTTCAACACCCTCCCCCCCCCCCCCCCACCCCCCACCGACCGCAGTTGTTACTGTGGCGGCACAGTAAAAGTCATTTCGGTGGGGGGTTGAACCCCGGCCGTCCGATCGTCGTGAATCGAATGGTCCAAATCTTTTTCGCCTTGGTTTTGGTGGTCCGGATGAACTCCGACCGTCCGATCGACTTGAATCGAACGATCCAAATCCTTTCCGCCCGGTTAAAAAGTGTAGCCGTTCGATCGAATGATCGAACGGATGAGATCCCGTGGGAAACAATCAAATAGGACAAAAAGTAATGATTACTATTATTACTTTTTGTCCTATATGATTGTTTCCCACGGGATCTCATCTGTTCGATCATTCGATCGAACGGCTACACATTTTAACCGGAGGGAAAGAATTTTGGCCGTTCGATTTACGACGATCGGACGGTCGGGATTCAACCCCCCACCGAAATCGCTGTTACTGTGCCCGCCACAATAACAGCTGCGGCCGAGGGGGTGAATCTCGATCGGTTGATCGGACGGCCCGTACAATCCCCGACCGGCCGCGCGAAAGCCGCACCCTAACCCTGGCCGCAATGTATATATATATATATATATATATATATATATATATATATATATATATATATATATATATATATATATATATATATAGTTCATTTTCTCCTTCCGTAGCTCATAGCTCACTGTAACAGTCCTCAGAGAGGGGAATGTTACAGTGTATATATATATATATATATATATATATATATATATATATATATATATATATATATATATATATATATATAGTTCATTTTCTCCTTCCGTAGCTCATAGCTCACTGTAACAGTCCTCAGAGAGGGGAATGTTACAGTGAGCTATGAGCTACGGAAGAAGAAAATGAGCTACGGACATTTTGACCACCCTATTAAATTTGGAATTTTGTGAAAATTGGTGGGTGTGTTCTCTAGGGTAACATGATCATTCTCACAAATTTTCAAGGAATTCCAAAACTTCTAGGCTCATCAAACGGTAGAGGTTTTATCTACCGTCCGTAGTAACCGTTAATTTTGCTTCTACCATTTGATGATCCTAAAAGTTTTGGAATTCCTTGAAAATTGGTGAGAATGATCATGTTAGTTTAGTTAAGAATCATCCAAGGCAGTAGGTAATGAAGTCATACAATTTCAATTTTTAGAACAAAAATAGGGCCAATTACAAAAACATCGCCTGAACTATACACCCGATTTCACATTGGTCTCTCAAGTAATTTTTTTAACAATTTGTTCCCCTCAAACTATGTTCCGTCTATGTGGACACCCACTCAACTTTAAAACATCAAACATAATTTTTATACCAGAAATATCCTTAGTCAGCATAAGTAGTTTTTTAAAAACCTTTTTAGTCTTATTGGGAAAGATATTCTCAGAATAAATGTTAACTTTAATGGTTGAAAGTTAACATAAGTGGTGAACATGCATACGGAGCATAGATCAGGGGGTGTAGTTCAAAAAAATACTTAAGAGGGACCAAGCGGTGTATAGTTGTTTTTTTTTAAACTATAGATAATATGAAATTTTAGCTAATTTAATTGCATAAAATTATATTTCAAAGAGCTGAAATTGAACAAAATTCTTTTCAAGACTTTACTGCTGCAGAAAAGTTTCATGGCTTTGTTTCTTGATTAGAGGGTGAGAAGGAACCAAGGGGGTGAAAAAGGTGACTTTTTTGAAATTCTCATGCAATGTTTTTTTGGGTAAATTACACGTAGGCATGTTGTGACCCATCTGGTCTCGGGAAGGGGAATTTTATTCATACCCCAAAACTAAATCGCATGCTTCGATTTTCTCCCAAAAATCGGTTCCCCCCTCATACTCTGTTCATTCTCCCTCCAACCCCCTTTTAATCGAAATCCCAAACTACTTCCACCTGCATTTTTCCACCCCTTCCATGCTGTCGTAGATGCCTCAGTCGGAGACGCCACCACTTTCTCCTTTCCCATCATTATCGGAGCCAACGCCTTGCGCTCGTTGAGTCCGCCGTCAAAGCCACCTCCTCCTTCCTCCATCTTTTTCATTGTCATCGAAGCCTTACCCATCCTAGAGCCACCGAAGATGGAGTCGGGGATGCTCGTCGGTTCGTGCGCCGGACGTGAGGATGTTCATCGGAAACAGAGTGGAGAATTGTGGTGGGGCTGCTTGTTGCCTGCCGAATGATGATTGCGGATGGTGGGGTAAGGGATGGGGTAATGGGGTTAAGATACTGAGGTAAGGGTTATGAGATAGGGTAGATGCAGTGGGATAAGGCCCCAAAGGGTTACGAGGGGCGAGAGGGAATCGAAATGGAAACAGGGTATGTGAAGTAGTTTTGTGGTACTAATAAACTTCCCCCTCGGGAAAGTAGCATCCCGAGGCGGTCCGGCTAGGACCGAATCCTATGTATAGCCTGTTGTGACCCATCTGGCTTAGCCCAAATCCAGTCCCTTCAGCAACTGATTGTGCAAGATGTGGGTGATCCACATTCACAAGCCCAGGGATTCACTCCCCTCCATTAGATCTTCGATGCTTGGCCAGCACACAGACCCACAACTCGTGCTGACGTGGCTCCCTCCCATTGGCCCTCACGCGATAAGAAACGTGTGCACCCAAAAGCCCACCAACCCAATCAAAACCCCCGGCCCCAACTCGCCATCCCCCTACCCTGCTCATCAGCCTCCCCGTTCCGCCACCGCACCACCATTCCCTCCCGCCGCCGAGGGAGAGAAGAGCCATGGCAGCAGCTCTCGCCGGCGTGAGCCTCCCCTCCACCGAGAGGGCCGCCTCCGTGAGGTGCCACACCCCCAAGCACCAACCGGCCCGCCTCGGGGTCCTCCTCCTACCCCGGAGGGCGGTGTCCCGGAGGCTGCTGGCGGCGGGGCCGGCGAGGAGCACGGCGTCGACGCCGCCGGACCTGTCGGAGAAGGTGAAGGAGAGCATAAAGAAGGCGGAGGAGACGTGCGCGGGGGACGAGGTGACCGGGGAGTGCGCGGCGGCGTGGGACGAGGTGGAGGAGCTGAGCGCCGCCGCCAGCCACGCCCGCCAGAAGCTCAAGGACCACTCCGACCCCCTCGAGAACTACTGCAAGGACAACCCGGAGGTCGACGAGTGCCGCACCTATGAAGACTGAAAGCAGGGAAGCTTCCATGCCCGCATGCATGGAAGAAACCGTACGTGATGAAAGAAGAAGGAAGAAGATGGGTCGGATCTTTGCTTGATTTAGGGTTTACATGGGGTCTTTGATGTTGTATGAAATGGATCTTATGTCTATCATGATATTATTTATGCCTCATGGCATGCTTTACTTATGTATGTTCATGTTTACTAGATTGCAAGGAAACCTAAGGGCAATAGGAATATAAGGTTTAGTGAACATGTTTCTTTTTTTATGTTTAAAAATATATTGTGATTTTAAAAAAATTAACCAAAATGAAAGTTTATGTGTTCTATGTTTTTAGTAACGAAATAGTATAAGCTGAAAAGACTTGTAAATATTTATTGTAGGGAAAATATATATGTTGTAGAGGGATGTTATAGAGAGAGAAAATTATAGCAATAGTAGATAGAAAATATCGAAGATAAAGAATATATGTTGTAGTGAGAGAATATTTGTTGTTGTGATCGAGGATATTATAGAGAATATTGTAAAGAGTGTTGTGGGGAGACAAGATTGTAGAAAGAGATGATGTTGAAAAAAGGATGTTGTAGATGGAGAATATACGCTACTGAAAATATTATGTAGAGAAAGGTGCAAATAAAGTATATTTGAGAGAATATATTACATAGAGATGTTGTATATAGAATTTTAGAGAAAAAAAAATTGTTCATAAAAAGGAATGGAAAATTCTATGGTACCCACTTCAGTACTGTACCGAAATTTATAGGGACCATCAGATAGCCCCATGCTGAATCTCAAGCATCCACCTAGGGTTCATCTCATAGCCATTAGAATAATGCTTCCACCACTACGATGCATGGAAAATAAGATGGATGGTAGAGATGGGTTCGGTATGGTACCGAATTTTTCAATTCGGTACCATAGTAGAACCCAAAAAGGATTTATAGAGAATGTTGTAGAAATATTTTTTTATTTTTATTTTTTACTAGACACATTCACGTACGTGTCTTGCACACGAGAGGGAGTAGCAAAAGAGTTGAGCCGCCGAAGAGATCATGGGTGATTATCTCCCAATAATCCACTTTTATACAAATTGGTTATCCTAAAAAGATTAAAATCCTCTTACTATTTTAAATGTTTATTATATTTAGAATTTAAGATAGGGGCAACAGAGTATTGGTTGGTTTCAGCTGTAATCCCAATTCTCTTTATATCTTATATAAAGATGGAAGAGACCAAGTGGCCAAAACACATGTTAGTGTGCCGGCAAAAGATAGACCAAGGATCGAAACTCACCACAAGAGCTAAAGAAATGTCCTGATTTTTAATAATCCCACAGGCTGAGGGCTTGCCACTTAGTTGAGATAGGGACTCACCACTATCCATCGGGAGGGAATATGTCGCAGTGCTTATTCGAACCCTTGACCAAGGCCACAAATTGCATGTCTTACCAACTTAATAAGCTATCACAGTTGGAGACGAGATGATAGCATTCTCCTATGTTGGCCTCAATGGAAACCCAACTCGGTCTGAAACCAGTCCGAGCCCGACGGGCCTCGAGCTGACCTGGGCCCGTTTATAGTCTCCATAGCCGACGCCGTCCATCTCACGACTAACATCACTCCAACTCTCCCTTTAACTTCTGTCAGCCACTCAAAGCCCACCAAGGTGATGGAGGAAAGGCAACCTGAATTGTCATCCCTCACTCACATACAGACACAGCTGATTTGTCGATTGAAGGAAGGGCAAATTAGAAAAACCTCCCCTGTCCTATGGATCACATTTCATATTGGTCCCTTGACATTTTTTTAGGGTAAATTGGTCTACAGTCCTTCAAACAGATCGTATTTAACAATAAGGACGTAATCAGATGCTTTAGCGGTAGCTCATGCCGTTTGAAAAATATCAATTTTACTCCTACATGCAGTTGGAAAGGAAAATCATGAAGTGTTGCAATTCGATATTAAGAATAACATTTCTTTGAAATATGATTTTACTGTAAGCACTATATTGATGTCATTGTACACTGCTACAGTGATTTCAGTATTTCACTATAGTGAAGAATAACAATCTGCAAATAGGACTGTCAATTGGGCCGGGCTAGCCCAATACCCGCCTGTCCGACCCGAAAACATTTGGGCTGAGCCTTAAATGGGTTTGGGTTGGGCCGAGTTCGGACATAATTTTATACCCGAAAATTAATTCGGGCCGGGCTCGGGCCAGGTTCAACCCAGCCCATATTCAGCCCGAACCCGAATGCTTATATATTCAATTTAAAAACCCATGAAGCATTGAATCCCCTGTACAGTATGTACTATTCGAGCATATTGAGTAACCAAGTGTCGCTCCGACCCTCCAACATCTTCTTTCCATAGTTGACTGACAGCCAACACTAATTCAATGGTCAATATACCCTTTCCCAATTTGGGAGTCCCACTAATACTATCCCAGATTTCCAATCTTCTGTTTCACTTCCTTCCAAACAAAAAAAAAAAGTCTCTTTTTTGCACTAAAGCCCCTAACCGATCGAAGTCGGACACCCTCCATGGCTCCATCTCAGATTCCCAATCTTCTATTACATTTATGCTTGTAGTACTAGATGTCCAATTTTTTTTGCATTTTGATTCATTGCAAATCTTAATTGGGCTAGCCCGAACTCGGCCCGAAGCCCGAAAAACAAATTGGGCTGAGTTTGGGTTGAATTAAGTGAAAAAATTTTGGGCTGAGTTAGGGCTGGAAAAGCCGATTCATATACAGGCCGAGTTCGGGCAAGGCATGGCCCGACCCGACCCAGCCCGGCCCGATTAACAAGTCTATCTGCAAAGTGATGTATCAAAGAGTCACAATCTCATAGTACTGTAACAATTTGATACTCTTTGCTACAGAAAAATCACTATAGCAAAGAGTAACAATCTGCAAAGTATTGTATCTAAAGAGTAATTCATTGCATATTGTTACTCTTTGTTATAATACTTTGCAGATCGCTACTTTTTTGCTACTGTGAAATCACTATCATGGTTCAAAATTTCTTGAAATATTTTTATTTTGCATCACTTAAAACGAAATATAGGGTACAGAGATATTCCAAAATTTATTAAATTTTTTTAAAAAAATTAAAATTTTGAACCTCAACTTCTGAACTCTTAAACATAAACCCTAAACTTTAAATCATCTGAGCAGATCGTTCGACTTCTAGGTATGATTTTTTAAAAAAAAAAATTTTGGGGTGTGCGATCTATCATCTAGTACCAACTTGAGGAGATCAATTCAACGAAAAGCACATTCAAATGTTTGTTCGATCAGATTGAAATGTACATTTCAAAAAATTTCAAATATAGTAAATCTTAAATTCATTTCAATTAATTTGTTTCTAATTGTTTAATTGATATGACGGTATAAGAACGTCAAATCTATCAAGATTCAAGATTTTATATTTTTACAATGGATTTGGGGATAAATAACTGAATTCATCAAATTTATCTTTTAAAATTTTGAAGGTTCTTAAAAAAAAAAAATTAGGTTTTAACATTGGATGAAATCACTCGAACTTTGGATATATTGTAGATCTTATACTGTTATGTATATGTACAATATACATAGAAATACATATTACATAGACTTCCAAACCCCTTGATAGTATAGAAATATGACTTAAGCATTCTACAATATATATCTACACTTGATTTATGATTGTCAAGAGTTTCGTTAAAAGATTCAATCATCTTATTGATATTTCTATCATTTCTATAAAACTGTAATATTTTCACACTGTCAAAATATTTTCGCATAATATTTCATATTCTGAAGTATGAAAATATTTGTCAAAATCCAAATTTTGAATATAGATCACTTTAGTAGTCATTGTATCTGCTACGGTGAAATCACTGTAGCAAAGAGTAACAATCAATGTTTTGAAAATTGGACCGGATTGGGCGGTTCGACCAGTTTGGACCGGAACCATAACATGTTTCGATTCGATCTTTGAATAAACCGATCGTTCGTAAAATTCAATTAAATAATAAATTGCATGACAAGGATTAATGCTTTTTAGTGACATATTAGTATCTATTTTAAAAAACCTATTTCTCATGTGGTTCAAACGGTTCAACCAATTGTTTGAACCAGATTGGACTGGACTAGATGCTTTTCTGGTTCGCCTCCTTACCCGATTTTGAAAACATTGGTATAATAACAATCTGCAAAGTACTATAGTTAAAGAGTAACAATTGTAGATTGCTACTCTTAAAGGTGATTTTAAGATTAACGACATTTTTGTCATTTAAAGGGGAGAAAAAGTCAACGAGAGGCTTCCTATAAATGCATCTTTCATGAGGGACTTAGTGTAAATCTCTCTCTCTCTCTCTCTCTCTCTCTCTCTCTCTCTCTCTCTCTCTCTCTCTCACACACACACACACACACACACACACGTGCGCGCGCGTGCCGTGTTGGTTCCTCTGGGTTCACTTGGTCAGGAACATGGTGTGAATCACAGCCATCCGATGAAGGCACGGTTGGGGCTTAGTGCCACACACTAGTTAGGGTGCTTGCCATTGCGCAATTGTGATGCAATGGCAAGACTCTCGACCGAGTGACACAAACATCCACCCAACCACCCGCACCCACACACAATAATAAAAAATAATTATGCTGCATCATTATGATGGCAGAAAGCCAAGCACTGGCATACAAAATGCGAGGCACAATGGATTGGGAGCCCTACTTCAATGAATATGGGTGTCAACATCAATAAAACTATACTCAAAAAAAAAAATTCCGTCTAATTCTCCACTAGTTTAGTCTCCATGCATCGCTTTGCATGTTTTACCCAGCACGGATGAAACTCCAACCTTCGTCAAATATGCACTAAAGGGCAAAACTTGGGGGTTGACTTATATATACTCCATTGGGAGGGACTTTTTATAAATATACAAGAGGCCCAAGGACTTTATATGTAAAAAAAACTTCTTGTTTTTTATCCAACGATTGTTTCTTTCAAGGGCAAATCACAAAAAACCTTCCCTGAACTTTACATCTCATCCGATATTGGTACCTCGATTTTTTTTTGGAACAATTTGAGACCTGATCTATGCTCCGTCTGCATTTAGTTTGTTCAACTTTTTATTCCAAAAATATCCTCTATCAATTTCTAATTAGACTCAAAAGATTTTTGAAATATTTAACTTATGCTTACTAGGAAAAGGATTTTTTTTTGAATAAAAGTTGACGAAGGGGGATTAAATGTGGACGGATCTTGACTCAGGGTTTAAATTGTTCAAAACGAAAAAAAAACCAGGGGGGGGGGGGGGGGGGGGGAGCCTCAGAATAAGCGGCACAAGTTAAATGAAGATGTCGACAATAAGAATGGTACATGTGACATGGGATTGAGAGGATATTGGATAAACTAAAGAATGGGGTGTGGTTGATCCTCAAACTCAGCAAAGATAATGATAGGTCTAATCTTGGACATCAACACTTAATCCGTCCAGCGAAGCAGAAATATACTGAATGGAAAATAGGTCATACATTGATCAAAGAGGTTTTTGGCAAGATGACCTCCAACTTTGTTATATTGCTTTTATGACCACCATCATGTGTGAAACCACTCAAATGTTCATTATTTATATCTAACAAAAGTTTCCTTAACATAGTTCATCACTTCGCCTTTATGAAATTTGTAGAGTTTGAAACATTTGAGTTGCATTGCAGACTTAGGTACCATCCTACAAAACAAAAGGAAAAATGAACTTCCGGTGACTTCCCAACGACCTCAGCAACCTTAGACAAAGGAATGAAGAAAGCAAACTCCTGACTACTTTTCTTAAGGGTATTTTATCGTTTTGGTTCTTAAGGGTATTTAATCTCCGTGACCCATCAAGTGAAACGTGACCCATCAAGTGAAACATGACCGACTAAAAAGTATATAAGAGAAAAAATAACAGACAAGCATGAGACAATGATTTACATGAAAAACAAGCAATTGCTCCCTCCACGGGAAAACCCGATTCACCTTTAGAGTTTCTCCACCTCTCAAGAAACTCACCCAAATTTCACACTGATCAACAGAGAGTACAAAGAAGACTATTAATGGCTCATCCTGGAGACAGACTGGGTCAAATACAGCTCATACATGAATGGTGGATCCCTCACCCAGCACATGATAACCAAGCAACATAAACAACCCTCCAGGTTGTCCAGAATCAAACACAAGTTCAACATCATACTGATTTCAAGTCCATGACCAACCATTCAACAAATACATTACCACGAAAGAGATTCACACGCAACCAAGGTCAATCGCAACCAGCAACATGATCAAACAAACACAATATGCAATCAAGATTGATCTCAAAACGCAAGATTCAAGTAGTCTTCCCAACCCCGCAAGGCTTAGCAGTCCAAATTGAATTTCAAGACCAGATCTCCGCCATGAACAGCTCACTCTGGAGAAGACGGGTCTCAATACCGTTTGATCGGATGCCGAGTTCATAAAAAAAAACCCTAATTAACAGACCTTTTTGTACTCACACAGGATTGAATTACATCGAGGCCGGCCAATTTTGTTCATACGTCCAACATTAAATCATTAATCAAACATTTAAACATGAACACTATGCTTAGGATCACACACCGGAATTCGACAGAAACACATGCCTTACACATTCATGAAATACCAATCTAGATAAGATAATAAGTTTAGTAAGTAGACCAAACACCCGAAACCGATAATGCTGAGCAGAGGAACACAAGATCTATCGTTCAACACAGGAACATGTCGGCGGCCGCCATGATCCGCTGGGCCGGGCAGGGGAGCTGCCACGGCTCCAGGAGCGGGTCGGGTATCTCGGGTATGTCCATTGCCGTCCCACTGAACTCCTCGACGAAACGGAGGACCGAGCTCAGCGACTGCAGCCTCTCCGTCAGCTCCATCACCTGTGCCCTCAGACCTGCATTCTCCGACCCCAGCCTCTGGTATTCCTGGGCCAGCAGGTCTGCCTGCATCGCAATCCGGCCGTTCTCGTCACTGAGCTGCGCCCCTTGCTTCACCAGCTCGTCCAGCCGCTGCTGCTTCCGCAACCGGGACCTCCTCGCGGACTCCCTGTTCGAGAGCATTCGCTTCCGCTTCCTATCGTCCACCGCGGGCTGCGGGGAATGCGGATCCGACCCTTCGGATCCCAATGATTGGTGGGCAGGCACAGAGGGTACCATTTCTCTGCTCGGATCTTTAGATTTCGAGCTTTCGGGATCAAAAGTTATGGCTTTTCTATAATTGAATGGATCGAGCAGTGGGGATCAATTCATGAAATCACGTAGAACCAGTAGAGGAACACAACCGAGAAGGAGTGGAGGAAGCAGAGGCGGAGATCCGCGAAGTTCATGAAGTGGGTTGTGATCAGAATAGGTGAATCGGAGTTCCCGAACCCTGAATAAACGGCAAGAATCAGGTTAGAAGGGCGATCCTTGAAATGGGTTTTTCTCCAGGGTGGAATTTCTAGGACGAAATCGATCCAGAAAGGTAAGATCAACAAGAAAAAAGATGGGATTTTGGATCTGGGTTTCCTCTCAAAATCAAGATTTCCAACAACCCATTCAATGAAAACCACAAATCTTTGCTGGGTTTTCCTCCAAACTAAACGAGGATCCAAACCCAAAAAAAAAACTGAATTTTACCTAATTAAAATTTAAAAAAGAAGGAAAACAAAAGGGAATATACTTAGCTGGAAAACGGAACCCTAGCGTCAGAAGAGAGAGAGAGAGGAGAAGGAGAGAAGGCTTGGCTCGGCAATCTGATGTGCTATTTATAGATGGGGAGGGAGGCATTTTGGGAACGGGAGGGAGGTATTTTGGGAACGGGAGGGAGGCTATATTGGGCCTTTTTTTAATATTTTTTCCCTAAAAGACCAATGGAACCTTCGTGATGAGGATGAGTTGGTGGGGATTTTAGGTAAGGCATTATTTTACTATCTGCACCCGGTTGCCAGCTGTTGGGATGTCCTGGGTGGGAACCGCTGGCAGCCGGTCGATTGGGCTGCTACAGGCTACAGCAGGTCAAGCGGGTGGATGGTAGGGCGGCGAATTCAATCACGTTGGTAAAAATGGCACGTTTCGGCTGGTGCGACGAAAGAAGCGAATCGTGGGGAGGTCGCCCACCTTTCGCAGCCGTTGGATTTTCGCCGCCTTCTCGATCTTCGAAAGGACCTCAAAGCCACCGCTGCAAGATCGAAAGGGGCCTGTGCAACGTGGTGGGTCCAGGACAAAGAGAGATAATCTGATCACAATAACACCGCCAAGATTTTCAAAAAAAAATAAATAACACCGTCTAATAAAACATATTTATAATGAGCTTGAGAATGTCGATGTTCATAAATAAGGCGGAAAGCAAGTGTGTCATTCTTTTTCTTTTTCCGAGTCTATTTAGTTCAGCATGGGAATAAAGTGAAAAATCATGTATAATCGTATTGCCCTTTCCTTTTCCTTTCTATTTTCCAGGTCTATTTGGTTCACCATAGGAATGAGGTGAAAAATTTTGACTTGGAGGATCTCATGTAATGAATAAAAATATTTTAGAATATTTTTTTTTCAAGTAATGGGACAAATATGAGTTGAAGTTGGAAAATATTTTTTTTTTCAAGGCATGGCAATACTCATTTTTTCAAGACATGAGAATACTTATTTTTTTCCAAGTATGGGGATGATATGAGATATCTTATTTTCATTGCCCTTTCTTATTTTTATTATTTTTTTCTTTGAAGAAAAATAACTTTTTTTAAGCATGGGTGTTAATGTACATATAATGGGTCGGGTTTACTGTACAGTCGGGTCGGGTTTACTGTACAGTCGGGTCGGTTACATGTACATATATTTGGGCTTGAGTTCCTCAATGGAATCATTCTATTCCTCTCCAAACCCTAGCCGTCATCTCCTAACATGGTATCAGAGCTCTAGGGTTTCTCGCGCTCCGGCAGCACCTCCGGCCTCTCCTCCACCCCTCCGGCCTTCTCCTCTGCTCCAGCAGCCCACCCGACCCCCCTTCGGCCTTCTCCCCTGCTCCGGCAGCCCACCCGACCCACCTCCGGCCTTCTCCCCTGCTCCGGCAGCCCACCCGCCCCCCTCCGGCCTTCTCCTCTGCCCCGGCAGCCCCCTCCGCCCCCCCCTCCAGCCTCTCCCTCTGCTCCGGCAGCCCACCCGACCCCCCTCTCCCCTTCCACAGCCCCCTCGACCCCCCTTCGCACCACCCGGCGTCCCATCAGCCCCCCCTTTCCCCCTTCCGCAGCCCCCTCAGCCCCCCTCCGCACCACCCGACAGCCCCATCAGCCCCCTTCCGCAGCACCCTCAACCCCCCTCCGCACCACCCGACCCCCCTTTTTCCCCTTTTCCCCTGCCCCGACAGCCCACCCGACCACACCCGATCCCCTCCCGACACCCTACAGCCCCTCCCGACCCCCCCCGACCCCCCTACAGCCCCCCCGACACCCCCTGACACCCTACATCCTCCTCCATGGCCTCTCCAGCCGTACCGTCCGTCGTTGCGATCTCTCCACCGCTGAAGGCGATCGCGTTTCAGTTGTCATCGGCCAGCGACTGGCCTGACTGGTCCCTCACCGTTGAGGTCGCCCTCTCCAGTCGTGATCTGTGGGGTCACATCACCGGCGAGGATCCTCCTCCCACTGACTACTCCAGCTCCTCCTCTGTCACCAGCAGTGCTGCGTCTTCTGCAGCGACTGCTACCACGGCCATCACCGTTGCTGCTCTTACGTGGCGCCGCCACGATCAGGCCATCCGGGCGTACCTCCTGGACTCGGTTGCTCGTCCGCTCCTTGCTCCCATCGGTCGCCTTCCGACAGCGCGCGCGATGTGGGAGTATCTCCGGGACCGTTTTCTTCCGCGCGGAGGTGCCCGCCGGTATCAGCTCATCTGTGACTCGCAGTCTGCCCGTCAGGGGGAGCGCACCATTCAGGACTTCTTCAGTTAGATGAGTGCCTACTGGCATGAGCTGGACTTATTGATTCCGGAGCGGTGTGCCTGCCCCCACTCTCGGGATTTCCAGCGCTACCTCGACGAGGGCCACCTGCACCAGTTCCTGGTAGCGCTTCGATCGGACTTTGCTCTCATAGCTGCCCAGCTCCTGCACCGTGAGCCACTCCCTCGGCTCGAGGATGCTCTACTCGCCTTGGTCGACGAGGAGACCCGCCTTCAGACTCAGGGCGCTCGTCCTCCTCCACTTGCTCCTAGCTCCGACTCTGTCCTGGCAGTCGGGTTCTCCGATGAGCCTGTCTTCTGTCACTACTGCAAGGAGCCCAGTCACATGAAGCGCGAATGCCCTACACGTCCTCCACGCAACCCCCGCTGGGGTCCGGATGAGAGAGCCCCCCGCTGGGCTTCGACCTCTCACGACGATCGACGCGGCGGTCGAGGTGGACGGGGCCGTGGACGTGGTTCGTCTTCCTTCCGCCACTTTGGTGGTACAACGGCTACTGTAGAGGCCTCAACGCTCCCCACTGCTAGTGCAGCACCTTCTCAGCCTGAGCCGGACCGTCTTCAGCGCCTCGAGGAGTTCCTTCTCCGCCACCTAGCCTCCACCGGCTCCGCGACTGCGCACGGCTTGTCTGCCACCTCTGGTACTACTGCTCCATGGATCTTTGACTCGGGTGCCTCCTATCACCTTACTTTTGACTCTACTGTCCTCACGGACTGCTCTCCCACTACCACCCACCAGGAGGTTCGCACTGCGGATGGGACTCTCGTCCCTATTCCGCAATGTGGCTCCATCACCACCACCTCTGACCCTTCTGGTCGTCTGACCCTACCCCATGTCCATCATGCCCCCCGTCTTAATATTAATCTGATTTCTATCAGTTCTCTTTGCGACTCTGGCCTGACTGTCACCTTCACCCCTTCTGTTTGTGTTGTGCAGGATTCGCGGACGGGTCAGAGGATTGGGCTAGGCCGTAGGGCAGGAGGACTCTACCAGTTGGACCATCTTCATGTGTCTTCCGTTGCGTCTGTCATGTCTGTCACCTCTGATGCCGACCTGTGGCACAGAAGGTTAGGTCATATATCGAGTGATCGGCTCAAAAGCGTATTCCGCTCGGGCGCTTTGGGTCGAGCGTCTTTCTCCCCCCTCTCTGTTTGTACGGGTTGTAGACTGGCAAAGCATCTAGCTCTTCCTTTTTCTGCTAGTACTTCCCAATCTAATGCTTTATTTGATTTAGTTCATTCGGATATTTGGGGTCCTGCGCCTGTTGCATCTCTATCGGGTTATATGTATTATGTGTGTTTTATCGATGACTATTCTAGGTGCACCTGGGTCTATCTCATGCGTCATCGGTCTGAAGTACCTCACATCTTTAGGAGATTCACTACTATGATACACACCCAGTTTGGTCAGCGAATCAAGGCCTTTCGGTCTGATTGTGCCAAGGAGTATCTCTCCTCTGAGATGCGTGAGATTCTTCAATCTCACGGCACTCTTCACCAGCAGTCCTGTCCCCACACCCATGAGCAGAACGACGTTGCCGAACGCAAGCATCGTCATGTCCTTGAGACTGCACGAGCCTTGCTTCTCTCTGCGTCTGTTCCTCACTCCTACTGGGCTGAACCTGTCATGACGGCTGTCCACCTCATCAATATCACTCCGTCGTCTGCTATGTCCGGTGCCACCCCTCACGAGTGCCTTCACTCCAGTCCACCTGACTACTCTCTTCTTTGCACGTTTGGCTGCACGTGCTTCGTTCTTCTTCCTCCCCATAAGCGCACCAAACTTTTCGCGAGGTCTGTTAGGTGTGTTCACTTGGGGCTCAGTCGTGAGCACAAGGGGTATCGCTGCTATGATCCCTTAGCTCGTCGGATCCGTGTCTCCCGTCACGTCTCCTTTGTTGAGGATGTCCCGTATTTTGCACCTGAGTCTCGGGATCTTTCCTTGCCTCCTTCGTCATCCTCCTCGCCCTCCTCACATCTCCGCATCCCTGTTCTACCTCCGGTTTCTGTTGCCCCATCCACGCCTACTCCACCACCACCACCACCTCCTCAGTCTCTATCGCCACCTCCACCACCACCACCACCTCCTCAGTCCCCCACGCCACCTCCACCACCACCCATTACTCGTGTCTATGTACGTCGGTCTGCAGCTCTCCCTCCAGAGTCGGTTCTCACTGGTACTCCCTAGCCTGATGTTGCTGCTCCCTCCTCCCCGATCGTGGATCCTGCTCCTGTTCGGCGCTACCCAGCGCGCGAACATCACCCTCCTACCAGATATGACTACTCTCCTTATAGGTTTGGTTACTCTGCTTTTTCCTCTGACTCTCCTGACTCTTCTGGCTTCTCTGCCAGTGTCTCCTATTCATTATCCTTTCAGGCCTTTCTTACTGCTCTACACACTCATCGGGAGCCCCAATCATACCGTGAGGCAGCATTATATCCAGAGTGGTGGCAGTCCATGTCAGTTGAGCTTGAGGCTTTTCAGCGGACCCAGACCTGGGAGTTGGTGCCTTGTCCCCCCGGGGTGGTGCCTGTTAGCTGCAAGTGGATCTTCAAGGTCAAGACTCGACTTGACGGATCCATTGAGCGGCACAAGGCTCGCCTCGTTGCTCGTGGCTTCTCCCAGGAGTATGGGATTGACTACGAGGAGACGTTTGCTCCAGTTGCTCGGATGACTACTGTGCGCACCCTCTTAGCTGTGGCAGCTGCTCGAGGGTGGCCTCTCCATCAGATGGATGTCACCAATGCGTTTCTTCACGGTGATCTCTCCGAGGAAGTCTACATGGATCCTCCTCCAGGCACTTCAGTTCCTCCAGGACACGTGTGTCGGTTGCGCCGAGCCATCTATGGGCTCAAGCAGGCCCCTCGTGTCTGGTTTGAGCGATTTCGCAGTGCAGTTCTGGCCGCCGGGTTTGTTGAGCGTCACTCCGACTATGCCTTGTTCACTCGCTCCTCCAGTCAGGGCATTGCAGTCCTTCTCCTCTATGTGGATGATATGATCATCACTGGGGATGACAGTGCCACCATCGCCTCTCTCCAGTGGCACCTCCAGAGTCAGTTTGAGATGAAAGACTTGGGCTCTCTTTGCTACTTTCTGGGCCTTGAGATTGCCAGGTCAGCTCGTGGTCTGTTGGTCTCACAGCAGAAGTACATCTCCGACATTCTTGCTGATGCTGCTCTTACTGACACACGTACTGCTGATACACCCATGGAGCTCAATTTGAAGCTTCTCGTTACAGATGGTGAGCCGCTCCAGGATGTCTCCCGCTACCAGAGGTTGGTTGGGATGCCTGTCTATCTCACCATGACCCGGCCAGACATTGCCCATGCTGTTGGCATTGTCAGTCAGTTTGTTCAGGCTCCACGGTCAGTACACTATGCAGCTGTTCTTCGGATTATCCGCTACCTCCGGGGCACCATCACCCATTCACTACTGTTTCCCTCCACCTCTCTGTTGGTGCTGCGTGCCTACTCAGATGCAGATTGGGTAGGAGATGCAGACACTCGTCGATCTACTACAGGATATTGTGTGTTTCTGGGTGACTCACTGATTTCGTGGCGCAGCAAGAAGCAGGAGTCTGTTGCTCGCTCCAGCACCGAAGCCGAATACAGGGCTATGGCTTCCACCACCGCCGAGATTGTCTGGCTTCGCCGTCTTCTGCTTGACTTGGGAGTGGTGATATCCGGGCCCACTCCTCTCTTCTGTGACAACCGGAGTGCTATTCAGATTGCTAGTAATCCGGTCTTCCATGAGCGAACAAAGCATATTGAAGTTGATTGTCATTATTTTCGCCAGGCATTTATCGATCACACCATCTCCCTGCCCTTCATTCCCTCATTGGAGCAGACTGCTGATTTTCTGACGAAGCCCCTGACGACAGCTCGCTTCCGGCATTTTCTAGGCAAACACTCGGTTCATGATCCATCGTGAGTTTGAGGGGGAGTGTTAATGTACATATAATGGGTCGGGTTTACTGTACAGTCGGGTCGGGTTTACTGTACAGTCGGGTCGGTTACATGTACATATATTTGGGCTTGAGTCCCTCAATGGAATCATTCTATTCCTCTCCAAACCCTAGCCGTCATCTCCTAACAATGAGAATGAACTATCTTTTTTTATGTGGAATGAAACTAATCATTTTTTTTGTATGAATGGATTAATCCATTTACATATCTTTCATTAGAGAGAGAGAGAGAGAAAATTTATTTACATAATATGAAATTGTTCACATCTTTCAATCGATATTACATACTTTCACTCCCTTTTCGAGAGTTCCTTCATTTAACAATTTGAAAAAATTTCTAGATGAAGTGTCGATCCAAATCTTCATCCTTTCACTCCCTCTTTAGTCCTATTTTTTCGGACTTAAGTTGTTGTTTAGTCATCTTCGCATTTTCTTTCTGATAATGCTTCATTCGATGCATATCCATTGTTAAACAAAAATATATATTCACAAATATATATAATTTATACAAGTTAGTTAAGCCAAATAAATTTTTTAAGAACCAAGAACAAATAATAACAATTTAAAATTAATATGAGAGTCTCGGGTCTTTCCAAGTATTCATGTATTCGTAATAGACAGGGGGATGCAACTTGCTATAACTGATTAGCTGCATATTGCAGCCATCTAAAGTTGCCATGCTATACACAATCCTCCTACCTCATATAAGGCTCCGATCACTTGTAACAGGTCATATATTTGGCTATCATCATTGCCTCTTTTTATATTAAAATATATAAATTAATATATTAAAAATAAAATATCAAGACAATGCACTAACATATTTAAAAATATAACTCTTAATTATTTCATAGTCTCTAATAAAATTACATAAAGCAAGTGTCTCATATAAAGTTACATAAAATAGAAGTAACTACGATACCTAAAGCAAAAGATACAAAACACATCCGAATGGAGACAATTTATTTCGAGTGTGCTACATGTTCAGTCTTGACTTTCTCCCTAACCTTCTTCTTACATTTGTTTTGGGGAACATGATACCCATATTATGTCGCCATATATTCATTAAAAACGACTTCTTCTTCAAGATGAGTATTATAAGAGCAAAATATTGCTCTAGAGTACCCGGATACATGGGTACTATACTTTGCCCATATTGAGTATATCCCAACTTGTCTCCTCTCGAAATTAACATAACTCTTCAAACGATCCATTATATAATAAAGAATTTATAACAATAATTATTAGGGGTGGTAATCCTTGACCCGACCCGAAGTTAGCGAGTTTGGGTTTGGCCTAAACGGGTTCGGGTCATAAACAGGTCGACCCGATTGACCCGACTTGATCTGTTTACCAAATGGATCGTGTTAACCCGACCCAACTCGGCCCAATCCGACCTGTTTGACCCAACCCGACAGGTTTACATGGGTTCTGTTGATCCAACCCGAGCCAACCCGACCCGACACGACCCGGCTTGTTTAGTAAATGGGTTAAACGAGTCGGGTCAGGTCAACCCGTTTTTTAGGCGGGTCGGGTTTGGGTTTAAGTTTTTGATCCATTTATTAAACGGGTCGGGTTCAGGTTGGATGTTTTGCCCTAATACCTATGTCTCAACCCGATCCGAACACGACCCGACCTGACTCATTGCCACCCCTAATAATTATAAGACTTGTAAGTAAATCAAGTATAAAAAAAAAAGTAACTACTAGCCCATAGACAACTTAAAATAAGTCGAATTATTACAATCCGATAAGATAAAATAATGAGATCTTAACAAAAGTTGAATTATTACAAAAAAAGTTCCGAAAAATATAACAAAATCATTCCTTGTCCAGAAGCATGTTAACATAGACATGCCTAGCTTCATCATTTAGGCATAGGAACATATTGACCTTCAAATCGTCGCCTCCAATAATCGAGCCGACTTGAAGTTTGTCCCTCAGGGGGATACTCGAGAGCTTCATAAGTTTATTGATGGCAGTTGACCTCTTATGTGTACGTGTCTCCCTTCTCTCAAGGGCCTTACCAACCCGACTCATATGTCGTTGTGTGTTCTTCAAATGCTGGTATGTGTTCTCCATGTGCTTGTAAGTGATGTAAACAAATTGGCCAAAAACTGGTATCCAACCACTCAAACTACCAGCCCAAGGTTTAGATCTGTTGGTTCTCTTATTATGTATGAAGGGCTTTGATGTGTTGGATTCTTGAGCAGGTGTAGGAGATGCTATAGTGGAAGCAGGAGATAAACCATATGTTGCATTAGCATAAGATGTCTCTTGAAAAAAAACATCTAGGTTATCCAGGCCATGGGTATTCCCTATATTGTCACTAATACTAGGGGTTGGGGCTTGTCTACTGTTATCTTGATTTAGATTAAGATCCTCCACTATATCAGCTAGAGTTTCTACTCCAATACTGTCACGCCCCATATCCGGTTACAACTGAAGCCAACCAGACCCGGGGAGTGAGGGGGTTAAAATAGGTAAGTCAACATAGTAAAATATTATGGGGTGGATTTTATTATTTAATTTATTACTAAGTTATCAATGCCTATTTACTACGTGATGGGGATGGCTTTGAGGGAAAACCTACATGGCTTTGAGAAAAGCATACCAAACGAAAAGAAATGATACTGGCATTTATTCAGAGCATCTACACACATCCAACATAGTCTAGCCACATATTACATAATCAACTGAAAATAATAGTAACTAACACCTCTAGAGTCCTTCTCTCTCGACAGCTAAGCTCATATAGAAAGTGCCTGAGAATGATCTATGCTACCTAGAAAGAGTGTGTAATAGTGTGAGTTTACAAAGGTAAACTCAATGAACAGCTAACCCCAATTAACTAGGGTAGGCATGTGTGGAAGAAGAGGATCTTGATAGTGGCGATGTTTCGACACAGGTGCTTGCCCTAAGTGATGCTAGAGTTAAATAAACAATCTTTGTGTATATTATATATATATATATATATATATAATTAAATTGATGATAAACAATGAAAGTTTTTAGACCCAAAAAAGCTGGTAAATTTTGGTTTTTTGGGCCAAATTTAGTCACCAAATAAAATTATGTTGGTGTACCTTTACTCATAGTTTTTTTTTGAAGAATGTCCCGACTGCTCGAGAGAAGGGACAATCCAACAGTAGATGATTCGTGTCTTTACAATAGTCACAGAAAAGAAAAGACTTGGTCTCCCGACTAACCCGATTGGGCTTGGTTAGGGACCTCGGGTTGGGCCTGGGTTGACCCCTCAATCCGACCAAGTTGCAACCCAAGGAAGGAAGGTGAATAAGGGGAGTAGGAGGAGAAAGAGAAGGATGAAGAAGGGTGGCAATGCTTGGTTAAGCCGGTGGGTGACGACGATCCATGGTGGTGATGTGACGAGGGGGGAGGGTTGATCAATGGTGGCGCCGCACTACTCGATGTCCTTATCAATTTGATATCGGGGATATGGTGGTCATCTAATCAATTGTCAGGTGTTCGTGTTTAGAGAATACTGTAGTGTCGATATTAATATTTATGGGGGAGAATTACAATCGTCGTACTTGGCATTCGACCTTATTTTGAGTCGGAGTCTGGTGATGGAGATTACCATGGATGCTGTAGATCTTCGCTTGAATTATAAGGGGGGGTCGATTGACGTTTGACCGAACGGATCCTACACATCTCCTTCTCTTTCTGAGGAGGGGGAGGAGGAGGAAGCGAATCGTTTGCTGGGTCGGTGTTGACCTTGAACTCCTTGAGGTGGTCATCTTGCAAAAAGTCCTTCCAGGTGATACTTCAGGTGATAGCAATGGATAGTGGGGTGGACGTGATACTGGTGGAAGTCGTAGTAGACCGACTTGTCCTTTATCTTTTTAACGCCAGGCTGGAGAGGTCCGGGCCTCCTGAGGTAGTCCTCATGCTGGATCTACTCAAGAATGATGTCTATTGGCAGATTCTAACTGGTGAAGTCGATCCTCTGAGGCTTAGCGGGTCTATCGCATGCCTGCTTTGTCTTATTGGAGGATCTGCTTCCCTTGACCTGAGTGTTGTGAGATCGGACCGTTAGTCTCACCGGTTCCTTCTTAAAAAGGTGCTTCTTGATGTCACTCCCTTTGCAAACGACTTGATCATCCTTCACCTCGATCTCTCTCTGGATCGGATCAAAGAAAGCACTGAGGGAGGCAGTAGGATTGCGGATGAGGTCGTTGTAGATATGGCGGTCATATCACAGAACATTCTGGAATGCCAACATGACTGCTTTGTCGTTGAGGTGATATCCGAAGAGCATAGCGTACTTTGTTTCGAAACCACCAAGTGAACTCGCGGAGGGTTTCATTAGTTCCCATCCTGAGCTGATAGAGGAAGTCCAACTTCTTCTATGGTTTGAGGTTCAGCCAATAGTACTGAATGCAGAGGTTTGCCAGATCCTCAAACCAGCTTACGGAGGTTGCCGAGATGTGGTGATACCAGTCGAGCGATAGGTCATCCAGGCTGCCAGCGAAGGTGCGGCACAGAACTTGGTTGTCGTGGTCGTGCGGTGTCATTGCCTACTTGAAAGCGAAGACGTGTAGTGTCGGGTCTTCCATTAGCCAATTGAACTTGGGGAGCGCTGGATCAAGTTCTCCAGCTCTGAGGGAAAGGAGCTTGAATGATTTGTTGATGGAGAGGCCCCTCGGAGGCGTGGTTGCTCCGACGATCACCTCGCTGGCCAGAGAGGTGTATTGGAGGAAGGGGAGTCTATGAGGGCACTGAAGAACCCCTCACCATGCGATGCTCTGTCAGAGCTTGGTCATTGTTGCGATGCTGCCATGCTCTAGAGTGGTGATCATCATTTAGAGTATCCCTAGATGTAGGAATTGGAGGATGACTTGTAACCGAGTGGCTCGGGGAGACGAGCAGAATCGTCAAGGTGCTCCCAGACTGTAAGTCTAGGAGGAATGGGTGAGGGTCCTCTCGAGAGGGGTTCGAGGGACCGTCATGAAGTGTCAGCGATAGATCGTTGGGAAGGAGCGGGAGAGGGGTCGATCGACCGGCGGACGTTTTTTTCGTTGTTGATGCCGACTGCTTACCTTGGGAGATTGGCTCCCACTTTGGCGGCGACTCGTTCGGAGAGGGTCTCTCTCAACCATGAGAGCAACATTCTGCTTCATGAGAGTGAGGATTTGGAAGTCCTTCGCCGTGATTTAGTATGTCGCCTCTGGGTCGGCAACAGGTGAGAGGTGCACTCTCCCCGGACGTTGAGGAGTTGCGTCGGTATGTTAAGGAGATTTGTCACGACCTAATCCTCGATGCTCCTAAGAATAGAATAGAAGTTCCGAAGAATGGATCGTGAGAGGGTATAAAACTTTATTCACATCTTAACATCAAAGAGCACTTCAGAAAGTAAGCAGTGGAATAAAATTTATGTGTGCAGCGGCTGGGTAGGCCGGTGATGGATGCACCATCACCGGCAGCAACTGGGCACTGAAGTGGACAAAGTTTTCCTCCTTCCTCATCCTTGAGAAAGGATTGTTGGTGAGAACCCACCAGGGGGTAGGAGAATCTTAGGTGATGAGCTTATGGGTTCGATTACGACTCCCCTCAGTTTACAAGTGAAGCGGAAATTGCGAAGTGGGTTGGACTTCACTCTGTGTGATCATTACACGATTGTTCTTAACTTCTCATCCTATTGAGTTCTAACTTCTCATCCCCTAGCAACCAATCCTTCATGAGAGTAGCATGAGAGTAGGGATAGCAACAGATCGAGTTTGGGATGGGCGACTCTATCATGAGCCTGTCCTGTTAAGATATATCTTATCCCAAATTTGTATCTGCAGGTTTGGAGGGAAAATATCAAATTAGTCCCATTTATATTAGCAAAAATCCAAACCGTCTCATCCCAATTATACTAAGGAGGAACCGAAGAATGTTGGATTGGGGTTAGAATAAGAGGAATACAATACATAGTAGGACATAAATTTATTTGAAGTAAAAAAATAAGTTAATTTATACTTTATCGTAAACAATATATCAAGGGTGGTGCTCCCCTTCCCCTCCTTCCCCACCGCCAGAGCACCACCTATCCTCCTCCTTCCTCCCCCTTCCGTTTTACTTCTTCACCGCTGGAGCCACCACCACCTCTCCTCTTCCTCGTCGGAGCCGTCGTCGGGTCCCCTTTTCCAAGTGCTGAAGGGGAAGGCATCGACCTTGTAGATGGGTGCCGGAGACGCCGGGATACCGGCGTCGGAAGTAGGTAGCGGAGGCGATGGGCTAGGGGGTCAAGGATACACCGGAGGCATCAACGGTCGGGGGTATGTCGGTGACGGACATGCCGGTGAGGAGGTGATGGGGTATGGTCGTTCGAAAGGGGATGGGGGTTTGGAAGAGGGATGATAGGGTGTGCTAAAAAGGGAGAATGGAAAAAGAAGAAGCTATTCTTCATTGCAAATCTTGCAGACAAAGGCCACACCTAGGGATGGCAACGGTGCGGTTTAAAACCGCAAACCGCGGAAAACTGCACTGCATGATGCGGTTTTGGTTTGCCAAAATATAAAACCGTCGTGGTGCGGTGCGGTTTCGGATTGCGGTTTTGGTGTTGCGGTGCGGTTTCGGTTTTATCCAAAACCGCAAAAAATTGCACCGTTTAGGCCATTGCAATGTTAAACTGCGGTGCACCGCACCGCACCGCACCACATGGTGCGGTTTCGGTTTTACATATGGTACACCGTCGCGGTGCGGTGCGGTTTCGGTGTTGTGGTTCGGTGTTGCGGTGCGGTTTCGGTTTTGCCCAAAACCGCACCGAAACCGCACCATTGCCATCCCTAGCCACACCTGCACATCGGCAGTACAATTGGTCCTCCAACGTTCGATCCCGTGACCTTTAGGCCATCATATCAATTGCATTAGCCAAGGATCCCTGGTGAGCCGCAGCGAATCGGGTCAGATCAAGGCTAGCCGAACAAGGCTTGAGCCGGGCCAAGTCTGGGTCAAGTGGATCCATCCAGACCATCCAATCTCAGTGATCTGGAGATCTAGCGTGCTCGGCCGTTCCCAAAAGGGATCATCAGATCGTTCGGCCAGAAAGGGCGTTCCCTCGCTGATTCCGCTCCGCCTCGTTTCGATCGCGCGGGAGAGAGCAATGGCGAATTCCTGCTGCGCGGCGGCGACGGCGACGGCGACGGCGACGGCGGCGTCGTCACCTGCGGCTCCGCCGCTCAGAACCCTCGGGCGCAGTAGAAACCCTCCCAGAACCCTTAACCTCCTCCCTTTTCATTCCAAGCATAAGAGTCTAGCGGGAGCCCGGTGGTGCTCTCTCAGATCCGCCGTATCTTCGAATCATTCCCGGGCTTACAGGAAAGGGATTTACGCCTTCAGGTACGTGAACTTCGCCGCCTCTCCCTCTATCTCGATTTTTCTTTACAGATTTGGGTAATTTTCTGTTTCCGATTGGAATTAGGGATGATCGGGAAGAGCCGGCGCTGCCATACTTGCCGGTGGAGAAGCGGGGCGGGGCGGGGCCGCCTCCGGCGGTGCACGAGCGGTTCGAGGGCGGCATCGGCCAACTCTTCCAGCACGTATGGATCAGCGACTTTCTTTCTTGGGTTATTTTGAATTTGCCCCCAAAATTTTGCCTTGAATTAGACTTTACCCTCCATTTTTCATTAATTAGACTTTACCCCCCAAAACTAACTGTTCCGTCAGCTCACCTCCAAAACTTTATTTCTTTTCGGTCGGCTCACCCTTTCTCTTAGATGGTGAGCTGATGGAATCGTTAGTTTTGGGGGGTAAATTCTAATTAATGAAAAGATGGAGGTAAAGTCTAGTTCAAGGCAAAATTTGGGGGGCGAAGTGAAAATAACCCTTCTTTCTTTACGTGAAACTTGGGCTCCAAGAAAGGCACTGCTGCCTCCCAAATTTGCCTTGAATTAGACTTTACCCCCAATTTTTTCATTTATTAGACTTTACCCCCCAAAACTAACTGTTCCGTCAGCTCACCCCCAAAACTTTATTTCTTTTCCGTCAGCTCACCCCCAAAACTTTATTTCTTTTCCGTCAGCTCACCCTTTCTCCTAGATGGTGAGCTGACGGAACAGTTGATTTTGGGGGGTAAAGTCTAATTACTGAAAATGTGGGGGTAAAGTCTAATTCAAGGTAAAATTTGGGGGGCAAAGTCAAAATAACCCAAAAAAAAGAGAGTGAGGAAGGACACATCCGTACTTTTCTAAGAAGTAGTGTAATTTTTCTGTCCGTCGTCGCATTGCGATCCAACAAAAGGGTTTATCGAGGGGTTTCCGGCCAATAAAAAGGCCGTCGAAAAATCGAGCTCGGCCTTGGCGGTTCTCCGCAATAGCCACGAACAAATCTAGAGAGAGAGAGAGAGAGAGAGAGAGAGAGAGAGAGCCGCAGTAGCAGCAAAATTGAATTTTTTTTTTCTTTCTGTGTTTCCGATTCGCTGTAATCCATGCTGAAGGCTCTATCAGCACCCTACTTGCAGGGTCGATTGTGGAGCTTACCCGCTAGGCGCCCCGTCGGTTTCTGTAATGGAGGTGAGGGGAGTTCCCCCTTGCTCCGGGTCCTGGGTTCCTTGAGATCCCCCGGCGGTAAAGACCCTTTTTCGGGCAGAAGGGCGCTTTTCTGCTCGGAGTCCGGCAGCGGCGCGGATCAACCGGTGGAGGAAGTCGAAGCAGTAGTTGCGGAAGATGGCGCGGCTGAGGAGGTGGATTCGAAGGAGTCTTCGGCCATCGTGCCCACGAATCCCCGGCCCGAGGATTACCAGAAGGTCTGCAATTTACCTATGTGGGAACTCTTTTAGTAGCTTTATGGTTAATTTTGTTCATCGATATCTAGTAAGAGTTACTGGGTTCTGTAATTTGATTCCAATTGTTGATGGCATTTTCCCATATATTCAAAGATTGCGTTTTTGTCTACGTTTACGATGATGAGTTCAGAAGGAGAATGTATTGTTTCTCTATTTTATTTCACAAAAAGAAAAAGGTCCTACCTAATTGCAACTGTATCTATCTATTATGCGGAAAGCTGAGAGAAAACTATATATTTTTTAATAATAAAAATTTAGGGAAAAAAACCTGAGATAGTGAGAAAAAAGCAACTGAATTTCTCTCCTCTAAACTGCTGCCACCCGTCCCATTTTTTTCGATGTGCCTTGCGCAGTTTGTTTGCTTGTTGTATCGAATCAATGCAAGCATATGGGGCCACATGTTTTTGTTCTCACAAGCCTGGTAGCTAAACCTTGATTGCGTGGTAAGTAGGTGATAGTTCTGTGCTGACTTTCCTGTAAGACGGACTAATCCTTTTCTTTTGCTAATAACTTTACTTTTGAATTTACTAACTTCCTAAGGTTTGAAGTTCTTGGTTGGAAATTAACAGCCTTTGTTGTTCTAAATGTGCAATATGAATTGGTAGTTCTATGTCATGAGTGCTTTCACTTATCTTTATCATTATTTTATGATGGGTGCATGGGGGCCTTTTGTCTTCTGTAAGTTCAACAAGTGTTCTTTAATTTCCTTTATTTGGTGTAGATGATCTAGAGCACTTGATCATATCAATGTGATATTATCGTTCCATTTTTTCAGGGTTTGACCATACTCGAACCAGTTCGGATTATGGCTGATTTGAACCGAAACTCCCCAAAACTGATTTTGCCTCGATTTAGATCCGGTTTGGATGAATAGGGCCCGAGTCGGCTGAATCAAAACTCGATTTAATCGTATGAATCAGTCCCGATCTGAATTCTCAAACCTTGAGAATTATTTTTAAGGAATCATACTCCTAAACTTAAACGATTTCTTCACCTTTATCATACTCTTGCAGTTGTATGTCACATATACTAATGAACATTTTACATTATTGATGGTAATTTAGAACCACATGTGACTTGAGTATGCTGTTCCGTTTCCGACTCCCAGTGTTCTAGTATTAAAATTCTGGGTAATCATGTTAAGCGTTTAAGAGGAAATCACGGTATGCCCTCTGTATTCATTATGGAGAGGAAATATATTAACTACAAAGTTCATCACATAAAGTTATTCCATTTTTTTTACTTGTTAAAAATTCTTGAAGGCATCTAACATTTTCTTATTATTTTGTTGAAAGTTTGTGAACGATCCTCAGATTTTGCCTTCTTCCATTACATCTTATAGAAACAAGATACTTATTATTTTTTATATCATTTGAATTCTTGCGCTAATTGTTAGAAACCAGCACTTCTAAGTCATTATCCAAGCCTTTATCTAATCGACATGGGTTAACTATTTAGCTCAACTTAAAATATAAATAATTATGATAAAATGGAATGACATAATACTAACAAAAAGAATTGAAGAACAACTCATTTACACAAAAATATTGAGCAAAGCATGACGATCGACTCTTAATTAATCCTCAACCTCGAAAATAGTAGATGGAGGAAAGAAAAACTAAATTAAATAAATATTGTCATGCTAATAGTAAATCCAAACTAAAGGTAGTCAACTGCCAACTGACTATAAGTCTAAAATTACACCATGTTCCATAACCATAGTCGTTGAGCCTTGTCCCATACATTTGGGGTCTACTCTATAAATCCTTTTCGCTATTAATTTCTCTTAAGATATATATTTGTTATCAACAAAACTACACCGTGTACTTATGCTAATGGCATAACCAAATTGACAAATTTACCTACCTACTCGGACAACCGCATACTAGTATACTACACATCAAGAAGCTCACTTAGATTACACCGCCAAGAAATTCTATCTAAAATCATGTTTCATTTTCAAATCAAGCCACTTCAAATCCTTGTGCACCAAGTAATCTTTTGTATGCTTCTCCATCTAGTCCCCTCTACCTGTACATGTATTCTTTCTCCCACTGGGGCCTTCTTTGACGTTTTGGTATATGTGAGTGTTGTCAAGGTGCAAAATTTATATACATTATATCAACATAAACTTCAAGTAGAACCACGCAACATACTGAGTCTTCTCCCTCTCAATCATCTTTCTCACACTCTCAAGTCTCAAGTGTTACTTGCTTTTCTTTTTTCTTATAAGCATTCTTTGGATTTAGCGTGAAAAACTATCCAGAGGGCCTTTCCTCCTAGGAGACCTTGACCGCTTGATGTTAAATTATAGTTTCCAGTTGTTCATTGTTTTCTTCTAAACATATTTAGTATGTTCCATTATCTCTGAAGAAATGACCTCATTGGCAACCTTACTTTACCCTTTGCCTTTGAAGCATGAAATAGATAAGATCGAACCAATCCTTACGGCGCTGGGACTTTTTTTTCATGTGGCGACCTTCCTAACAACTGAGCCAGATGAATTTCCAAAAGATAGTTGCCAACATGAAATGTTTTATGGCAGAAATTGCTGGCCCCTACATTCCTATATTTAGGATATTTTCAAATAACCGTTGTTCCATGGTTCCTCCTATATATTTAGAACAAACAATTCTTAATCCCGATGCCATCTTGATATTGATCCTTAAATTAATACATAATGAAAGCAAGAAATGTAAAGGCTACAACATGTGACTATCTATCCTCCAATCATACAAGACATAGTTGATTTAATGAAGTGAACAATCATAATGTTATTAAGAGGAAAGAATCAAGATGGGAAAAAAAAAGAAAGAGAAAACACTCGCAATGAGAGTGGAGAAAACTAGACAGATTTTAGTAGTTGGAGAGAATGCACAGCAAAAGTATGTTTTCCCTAAAGCGATGTTTGATAACGCGTATCCGGATTCTCCAGATTCCGCAGATCTGCTTTTCCCCAAAATCCAGTTTTTTATCGATGTTTTATAACGAGGATGAACAAAAATCCAGATCCACTTTTCATCAAAATCGTGGATGTTGGCAGTTGAGGGATAACCTCAGCTGCACGTTTCCACAAAATACCATCTGCGCTCTTGGTTAACATAAGTTCGGCCGTGGTGCATCAGATCATCCAATAAATCTCATCAGTCCCTAATGCTCCCCTTGTATGTGAGAATAAATTATAGCAGAGCCGAACCTCGTCTCCGACCGACCCTTCCCATCAATCAAGATCGCCGGCAAGCCAAACTTCGTCTCTGATCCGTATGCTGGGAAACTTTGAGGTTTCATCAATTTTCTAGGAGATTCATCCGGGATATTGTTTTCTCATATTTTTTTTCAATTTCCATTTTTTGTGTAGGTAATCTGGTTAGGTTTGATATATGTTTTTGTGTTTTACCTCTCAACCGCCTGTGACTTCCTCTATTGTTGAAGTTCTTCATGTATTCCCTTTGTTTTTTTGATTTTTTTGTTCAAGCCGCAAGCCGAAAATCATTTATCAGCGTGCTGTGGTTGAAGTTCTTCATGTAGGATTTGTTCTGAAAATTTGTTTGATAGTCCTGATTTCTTCGTTTATTAACCTGACGTTTTGGTTCTTAATGTAAAATTTTTGTGCTGGATTGAAATTCTGAATCTTGCCGTGGTTGATCAAGCTTGGCAGTCCTATATGCATTATGGATTCTCATATAAAAAACGATCCTTTTACATTTTCTGTATACTATGTGTTTAAACATTCTCATCATTGGGTCTAGAATATGGCTGAACTTGAGATTCCGTTATGTAGTAATTGAACTTGGGTTTCCATCCTGTAAGGCGTGATGGTAGGGGCTTTCTGTTCATGAGATTGGATGATTGCAGTTCATTGAAGTCTGAATTTTGAAATGGCATGTAAAAATGTTGGCAGTTCACCTCGACGTTTGATGCTAAGTGTGAGACAGTATTGAAATGGAGTTTTTTATGATAGGGATCCCCTTACGTAATATGATCTTGAATCTGAACGTGTGCTGATGAGGTGTGCTTAAATGTTGGAAATTGAATGCAGGTTATGAGTTTATTTAACTGTAAAAATCCAGGACCACAAATGTCGGAAGTAGCAAAGGTGAGACAATCATGCTGAACAACCATATGAGGCTGCCTCTCGTGATGCCAACCATGGTCAACACACTTATGAGATTAGCACTTGAGACCGCTGGGTTTGCCTTTTAGGGACAATTTGCTTGAGTGAGCATTTTAGTTAGTTTTATTGTAATTAGAAATTTGTGAATGCGTGAGGGTGATTATGGAACAATGAGTGGGTATCATGCACTAGTTTGACTTTGTAACATTGTAAAATAATTAGATAAATAATTATTTCAACCAATGTACTAAAAGATTTGAACCTTTCAACATATTTCTTCCTACATAAATAGCTTTTGTTTGAAAAATCAAGGACTTTTGAACTATATTAAAGAAAATAAGAAGAAAATTATATGAACGCTTTTGTTATATTGCATTTCCACGCATGTTGCATTTTGGTTTATCAGAACAAGAGTCGGGATGGTTATTTCTAGAAAGTTATTATACAAGAATCAAGATAGATGTTTCCAGGGAAGCAAAGATCAATGGAAACAACAAACCTCAGGATCCCAAAATCCTCAGTATCACACAAGAGGTAAGAGGATTATACATGAGAGAAACTAAGATGTAATAGAGAAATAGATAATTATAAATGGAGAAAGACGAAGGAGAAGGTAGAGAGAAGGATCATACTAAAAGACGGGAGGAATACTAAAAAAAAACCCAAAACGGTGGACGCCCTCGCCTCCACCTCTATTTCTCTAAGGTGGGTGGGGGAGGTTGTATGAAGAGGTTGCCTGCAAGAAAAGCCTAAGCGATGCCCTGTCACCCTGGTATATGGTTATACCATCTTAACATTCATTCTATTATCTTTACTTCTATTGATTCAACTCTTAGGATTTTCATAAGTTTCTAAGTTCTTTTTTTATCTTTTATACTTCTAGTCTTACCACACATCCACATAAACATCCCCATTTCTTTCACATTCAATGGTTTTTCTTATTGTCCTACACTAATCCATATATCGTAGCCATTTTGTTGTTTTTGATGTAAAGTATTTCCTTTAATTTTGCCGGCGCATGTTTATCATAATATCACTCTTCTAGCTCCTTTCCACTTCAACTAATTCTAATCCTTTTACAAATATCTATGATGCCTCACTTCTATAGTTCTATCTATACTCATAAAAAATTTGCATTCCGAATGTTTTATTTAGGTCCCACTAAATTTTCTGGCCTTTATACTCCAAAGTTTTTTTTTTTTTTTTTCATTTTCCAGTTTTGCTTTAGTTTGTCAGATTATTTAAGACTGTCATCCACAAAAAATATGCAACTTCATCGTGGCGATCTGCTGATAACACCTCCATTACTAATATGGAATTGTGTAGGAAAGATATAGATCCCTGATGCAAATCCACCGTAACTAGAAGTTCATTGTTCACCTTGCGTGTTCTCACATTTTTTTCGCATTCATGCATCATTTTAACTAATGTTGAGAGTCAGCTTTTCTCCTCAAAGGCCACCAACTAAGCTCATGAGATGACATAATCAATATAGATCATATGTAGATTCCTCCTTTTCTCCCTAAGTCTTTCAGTTGATAGACAATATGAAGATTGTTCGTTGTGCTTTTGCTAATGCAATGGATAGCGAAAGAATCAGCCCATCCAATCGAGATAGAAAGCTACTGACTTGCATGACTATGATTCAATTGGTAATCTATCCTTACAATGTGATGCACGTATTCGGATACGGTCTTCCTGCGGAAAAAATATATTGACTTAAAAATTACATTTGAGTGTATAATGAATCTCCTACACTAGGATTTAATGACCAACCTAATTCACCATAACCATAGCCATCAATCTGGTTATTTATGATAATATAACTATTTTTGGCGCTACCTCCATTATAACTATAACTGGTCCCATATATTTTGTTGTAACTTCCATCCACGTTAAAATAGGTTCACTCCTCTTTTTTTGGCCCTTTAACACAAATAGAAGCCTCTATCCTAGTCTTAGTTTCCTTGCATGCTCATACCATCACTTTGTCCTCAGTTGGTGCAAGTTCTACAGCTACTCTTGATGTGCTAACTCCTTTCAGTATCCATCCTAGTTTAACCACACAGCCGCCTCAACGTTTTCATCTCTGCGACGTTAATCTTATGTGCTTGAGCCCTCTTTATTCCCAACATACTGAACCATACCACATTTAAGCCTTATTGCGAGCTTATAAAATTTTAGTTTAAGTTCTTGAGATATTTGACAATCATATACCACGCCCGAATCACCTATCCACTACCACATTTAAGCCTTATTATGAGCTTATAAAAATTTATGTTAAGTTCTTGAGATATTTGACAATCATATACCACGCCCGAATCACCTCTCCACTTCATCCACCTGGTTTTGATTTTATTAAATGTTTCTTGACTTTAACTTGTCTTTATCTATCTCCATTCTTCTGTATAGTAGATATGAGTCAATAAATGATTATCACATTTTGGTATTTCTTCGCCATCAATTTTGATTGGTGCCTTATTATCATTTCTATTACCACCGAAATTGCTTTCCATATACTTTGTGGATTAGTTCTAAATTCTAGGCCCTCAATTCTCCGTACTTCCAAATAAGATTAAACTTGTCCTTGTCTCATCACTTCACACTATATCATTTGCAATTAACATGCGATATGTGTCCATTTCAAATGGTGGCAACAAGTTCATTGATCAGAATTGTAAAGAGATATAAGCTTGTACCCACCTTGGTGATGGCCCACTAGGACTAAAATATTCCATAGTTGAAAAGTTTGTGGTAATGTGTTCCTTTTTCAACCAACTAAACTTTAACCCAACTCATATTTTTCTTATTATATGTTACCCATATGCCTTCAGGACATGAATTATGGATCTAATATATCATGCTATACTAGTAATATTATTATATTTGGAGGCTTAGTTGCATTTGGATGTATTGATAAATTAAGTTTCTAACTTTCTACACAGTTTTTAAAGGGGAATTTTGGTTGTAGGTCAGATATACTTGGATGGGTCTCATATCATCAAAAAGGAACAAAAATGGTAATATGAGAGACATCTTCATATTGCATTTTTAAGATAAATTTTACATTACCACTCTCCTTTTGGAGCCCTAGTTCTTTGTTTTGCTACCAAACTTCCCTTCCTAAGAAGTAAAAGCTTCTAAATTTAATATTTTTTCAAATAAAATCCTTATTTTTTAGAATATAACCATATAAATGCTGCCTAATATTAAATTGTTTTCAGAATTTAGAACTCAATATCCCATTTTGGCATTACTTTGTCGATATAGACTCCATATTTGGTGAATGGAAACTTGTGAAGGGTGATGGGAGGACTGGGAAAGAGAAAGAAAGGAAGAAGACAGTAAATTAGAAGATTAACTTGTTTTCAATTCAAAAGTGAGAAGTTAGTTTTTCGTTGTCCTTTTTAGACCCAAGAGACACTTCATTTCCATAATTCTTAAAAAACCTTCTCCAATATTTGTCCTTTTTTTCCTTCTTCCAAGTATCCCCTTTTCGAGTGGTGGAGAGAGTTGGAGGCTGCTAGTGCGGATGAAAGGCTCTTTGCGTGATATTAGGTGTAGGTATCTTTTTTATATTCCTAATCTTTGCCAATTTTTTTTTGGGCCCACATGTGTAAATCGATGCAAAAGATTCTTTTTTGTTCATCATTCTCCCATCCCTTGTTGCTGACTTGGCAATTAACTTAAGAAGACCCAACTAACTAATCTTTCCATACTAGAACTAAATCTGGACCTCTTGAATAGTTTAAAACACACTACCTAACAACTTATCATAGCCATGCATCTATTTCTTCATTTTTGCAATGGTAAGTTTATAAGTGACTAAAGTTAAGACAAAATTCCACCTCATGGGTAAGAAAAAGAAATCCATCACCTTCTTTTGGTTGATTGACACTTGATTGCTTTCTGGTTGAAGTTTGACACCCCATCTTAGGTTTAGGTGCAGTAAGATGTTGTAGGCACAAAAAGATGGGTTGTCTTATTGCTTGGAACCGTACGAGATTACAGCCACGTCCTGACGCTCGGGAGTGGTGAGTCGTACCGAAGATGTATTAGGACTTGGGAGATTGTGGGAGAGATCTTCTGTGGTTCTCAGAGTTTTTTAAGGGTCTGGGATTTTTAGGAGATGGGGGAGATCCGCCATGCTTTGGCCCTTCCGTGCTTCTCACTTCACCGTCTAGAACGCGTGTTGCTTCGCTCCTCAATCTTCGTGCCTCCTTTGACTCTTGCTCTTTCTCCATCTTTAGTTTTGAGCTTGCTTCGGCTTTTGGCTTCAGCTTTGGCTTTGCTCCTGCCTTGCACTTGAACGTGGGATATTAGCCCCCAAAGACCGATACCCCTATCGACCGACTGGGGAAGAGAGGCTTGCGGTGCTTTCGTTCTTCCACACTTCGTGCCGTATCAGCTAGAACGTGCGTTGTTTTGCTAGTTCGTTCTTCGTAGTCCGTTGGCTTTGGCGTTAACATCGTTTTGACTTTGGTTTGATCTTGGCTTTTGATGGTGACAAATACGTCTATGGATCTTCTTCTCAGAGCTTTTTCTTCGTGATGGAGCGAAGAGTTGATGACGACGGGTGTAGCGTTGTCTTCTTGGCCTCCTTCTCCGGGCTTTCTTTTTCGTGGACAGAGTGGAGCTTTATGATCTTCAAGTGCGTGGCTTCGAGATGAGAAATTTGAGAGAACTAAGAAGGAATTCCCCTGAGGGATGTGCTAGCCCGAGCCTCGTGAAGCCTTTGGTCTTTAGGTGTCGGAGCCTTGCTTCTCTGCAGAGTCTCTTCCTCTCTGGTTGTCAGCCCCGATTCTGGATTTGTGAACCTTCTTGATGGCTTTATTGATCTTCTTGATGGTGACAGATGTAGCGTTGGTCATATCTTCTTGATGACGACAAGTATAGCGTTGGGTTGATCTTCTTCGGGCTTTCTTATTCGTTGATGGCATGAATACTTCTTTGGCTTTGATGGTGACAGGTGTAGCATTGGTTTTGACTTCTTTCTTTGGGCTTTCTTATTTGTGGACGGAGCGGAGCTTTATCGATCTTCAAGTGCTTGCTTCATGGTGGAGGACTTGTAGACTCAAGCAGGAATTCCCCCTGAGGGGTTATGCTTGGCCAACCTCCCGAAGCCTTTGGTTCTCCAAGTGTTGGAGCGTGCCTTTGTCTAGGTTGGGCTTCTTCTATTCATGTGGGAACCTTTTGTTTCTTTTTCCTGCCCCTTTATTTTTAGGCAAGGGATGGTAGGATCTTTATGGTTATTCCCATATAGTTTGCCTCCATCTCATCATAACCATTGAGATTTTTTCCTTATCTTTATCTCGGATGGTTATGGTCTTTGATTTGATTTGGGTTTTTCCTTTTATGGCTTAACCCCTCATAACTGTCGAGATTTGGGTAGGAAATCTCGGGTAGTTATGACTTTGAATTGATTTGGGTTTTATCCTTTTATGATTTGAGCCCTTTTCGCACTTGATTGATGATGACCCGGTCTTTTTCTTTGGACCGTTGGATCATTAGGATCGGTCTGGATCTATGTTTGGGTAGACGTCCGTGCTACTATATTTATCTTTTTTTGTTTGGCCACTTCTTTTCGGCGTAGGGGGTTATGGGCCCCTATGTAGGGGCTGGTGGGCCTGCTTGTTAGTGGGGGCCGGTGGGGCCCATGTTGGTGGCGGTCGGTGGCCGCTCATGTTGATGGGGGCCGGTTGGCCCCATTGTAGGTGTGCCGGTGGCCCCTCACGTTGATGGGGGCCGGTTGGCCCCATTGTTGGTGTGGCCCCATGTGTGGCCCGTGTGGGTCTTTGGGCTTGAAATTTCTAGCCTAATTAGGCAATAAAAATTCGTTGCCTACAGATGCATCTGATCGTCAGTTTTCTTCAACAAGATTTTCAAGTCAATCTCTCCTAAGGCATGAAAAAAATGTAATGATTGTGTTGTTCATGAACCATTTAAAGACCATCCCATTTAGGGATTGTCTAAAAAATCTTTCTACACTTCCCTTTCATTGTACGGCCTGTATTTGGTACACATGGTGATGTAGAACTAGACTTATATGTCATCGTTTACTGCATGGTCACAATAATTCAGTTAAAATTTTGACTGGCAGCAAGGTCCGACACAGTTTTAGTTGCTATAATCTAGGATTTATTTCTCTTCTTAGTTGGAGTAACATCTTCTTGGATATTTCTACTTGATTATCTGCTATGTGAAGTAATGAATATTAAGGGATATCAGGGCTATATGGCCATGCAGATGAAAACACCTAGACATGACACACATGCAACATGCTTCCTCTGCCTTTTGGGCTCTGCTTGACAGGTGTGGCACTTGATGTGGGCTTAAAATAATTAAGCATTTATTATTTGCAATCCATATATATGGTTCTCAGATGCATGTCTGTCTAGATATATGTTTTCTTTAATTATTGTTGTATGCAGTGTCTAAGGGGTAATCAAATTACTTCTTTTCTCTCTCATCACTTAATATGCATCACTTAATATGAGGTTCTTCCTCTCTTTAACAATTTTTTTTCCTTTTTGATGTTTCTTAAAGCAGGTTTTAGCATTGCCTTTGCCACATAGACCCTTATTTCCTGGTTTTTACATGCCAATCTACGTGAAGGTATGCAAGTGAGTTGTGTGTAAGTTTTGTGTTTAAGCTTCTATAGAAAATCACTGGAGACTGGAGAGATCTTCGTTACTTTTGTTTCTACCGTTGAATCATCCATACTAAGAGACCTGAATAAAAATTAACATGTCCATATCCATGGGAAAATTTGTGATTGATGTTAGTTGCTAACCTTGCGTAATGTTTCATGAACATGCATATACCATGTGACCTGGATAAAAATTAACATGTCCATATCCATTGGAAACTTTTTGATAGATGTTACTTGCTTACCTTGCTTAATGTTTCAGAACATGCATATAATAATTTCGCTTCTCTATTGTGATGTGATTTTGCAGAAGCCTTATAATTATAAGCTATATCAACTTTAAGTGGAAACGAAAGTTCATATCCTGTACTCTCACTTCGTAGTGCATATCCTGTACTGCATAGTTCATATCCTGTACTGTCCAAATTAGCATTTCTGCTCTTTCTCAAATGTTTTTTTACTTCTTTATGTTCTTTTGTGCTGCTATTCATCTCACTGCATTTTACATTGTTTGTTATTTCACTTGACTGTATGAATGAATATCAACTTAATTACAAGGTAATTATAACTTCTCCACATACATACAGAGAAATGTATAATGATGAATTTTTACAGAGTAAGTTTTGACTTACCTCGCAGGATCCCAAATTGTTGGCTGCTTTAGTTGAAAATCGTAAAAGATCAATTCCATATGCGGGTGCTTTTCTTCTTAAGGATGTGCCAGGGACTGATCAGAGTCTTGCATCTAGTTCAGAAACAGATAAAAACATTTCTGATCTAAAAGGAAAAGACTTATTCGAGCGTCTTCATGAAGTCGGTACCCTGGCGCAGGTAGTTTCTTCTCTTCCAAGGGTTTACATGTTCGAAGGGTTGATGTGCAATTCCCTAATGTTATTAATATCGTGAAACTCGTCCTTGCATAGATTACCAGTATCCAAGGGGATCAGGTAGTGCTCATTGGCCACCGGCGTCTGCGGATAACTGAGATGGTAATCTAGTTTTATGTAATGAAACATAGCCGTTATGTTTTGATTTTTGACATGCTTAATTATGGGTTTTCCATGACAATCTTTGTTGTGCAGATTGATGAGGATCCCCTTACTGTAAAAGTTGATCATTTAAAGGCATGTTATATTATCCACCTTTCTCTTTGTATTTTCAATCACATTTACTTTAGGTAGAGACTATGCTCAAATGCTCTCTGTGCACCACATGATGGTATAGTTGGTAACATTAGTGAACATCCTTCATTATCATGTTGTTATTCGACAACTTAGTTGTCATATACGTTGCATCTTTAGTTCCTTCTTTGAGGCTGGTATTTGGTTTATCTTTTAGTTTTAGACATCAGTGTAGAGTTAGCTTATGCCGGCCGGCCAGCCAGCCAGCATACTCGAGAGTTTTCGACTGGTGGAAGGATCAACTTGCAACTTTTGCAATAAAAGGAGTAGAAAGTGGATAATTACTGCCAACCAATCTCTCTGTTCCAACACAACTTGTTTTCTATATAACATTTTTTCATAGCTGATGCAGTTCTTGTTCTTGATTACATGTCTCATATGAAGAAACACTCGACATGAGTTTTCCCTAGTTTTTCTTAGTTGCTATTTCCATTTCTATTTCCTTACCTAGCGACTGCATTTATCACAAAAAGATATGTTGCACCTGGCACAATTCTTTGTCTGGTGTATTGATTCTTTCTCATACTATGTTCATAAAATGTATCCTATATTTCTTCTGGAAAGCTCCTTGAAGTCTGGCTCACATAATTGCCATTTATATTGCAGGAAAATCCTTATGATAAGGATGATGATACTATAAAAGCAACCTCGTTTGAAGTTATAGCAACCTTGAGAGATGTTCTGAAGACAAGTTCCCTTTGGAGAGATCATGTTCAAACATATACTCAGGTACCTCTAGTAGCTAAATAAGTTTTAAACTTTTTTTTTCTCCCTTTTTTCTTTTTTAGAAATAAAATGAGCCTTTCAATGCTGATGACTCCTTTTCATTTTTCATTTAGATATAATAGTAGGCAAATTCTATTTATTAACTTGATTGCTTGTTATGTCATAGAAAATGCTCACATATCATTAAATTCTAGATAAAAGGCCAAAGAACAAGCATCTCACAAACTTTACCTCCTAAGTTTTTGTAATGGAGACTACATTTACAAATGTATTTAGATAAGAATTATGCGTGTGCAGATTCTTGTTTTGTTAAATTCCTTCCCTTGGATATCGAGTTCCTTTTCGAATTTTTGTTTTGATTTCTTTTTTCAGGATCTCTTATGCATGAAAAGCTTTTTCTTATGGTTTTGTATGAGTGGTTTTTGGTTTATGTTATATTGTGTTTCTTGGACAGTATGATTGACTTCATAAAGACTGATTTTCTACTTTCTGATTTGTTCTTGACAATCACAGCATATTGGTGATTTCAATTTTCCAAGGCTAGCAGATTTTGGGGCTGCTATATCTGGAGCCAACAAATTGCTTTGCCAGCAAGTGCTTGAAGAACTAGATGTAAGATGCACATGGTCTAAAAATTGTTCATCAAGCTGGAGGTCTTTTTTCTGTTGGGATGTATTTAGTGTTACATGAATGAATAAAAAAATACTTGCGTACATTCATGAGAATGATATTTCTATTTTGATGATTGGGTTATAAGGTGCACAGCTATGCCATTTTTAAAATGGATTTGGAAATTAATATTCGTGTCCCAAATCCCCTATGCCGTACAAATAGAACTATGATAGATTCATAGTGATGCTTCTTGGGGAATCCTCTTGTCAACAGATTATAGAATGAACAATTTTTTACATAGACAAAAAAAAAATCAAGTCTTTTAGGATTTATGCCACAACCTTCCAATTCGTTCTTTTGGATGCGAAATCACTCAAGACTTGTGCCTCCACAAAATTTATTGGATGATGGATGTGATGCTACTCCTCTTGCATAACTCTCTGTTTCCTAGAAATATACCGATGTCTTGTGTTTTTTATTTGCATATTTATAAACAAAAGTTGCTGAGAATGCATGATGTGAAAGCAGTTGGTGAACTTCTCTGACAGTATACTAGTAAAAGTTCTCAAGCTTTGAGTTTGAATAGGTCGATTGGTCTTAAAGGTTTTGATATATTATGTTGTAGGTTGCCATTTCTTATTGCACTTCACAGTTTCTTTAAGTTGTGATTATTTACCTTCAGAGAAAAGAGTAAGTTATTGTTGAAAATTGTCTTCCTACTGGTTCATGTACAATGGCGTTGGTCACATCATAACCTGATTAGAAAATCCGTAGATTCAGTTCCTCCTCTCTATCACATGCATTTTTGAAGGACAGCAACATCTCCCTATGATATAGTACCTGGTTTCCTATGGACCTATGGTGTGGTGGACTGATTTTGACCTTGCACCCATCATCAATTTTTAGAAGCAAGTGTCACCCTCAAGTTTTCTGCACTATTTTTAGATATTCTCAAGATTTGGACATGGAAGTAACCTTTTTGTGTCCTCTACCTTGCATGTCATAGACCAATTCTTAGCAATGATGTGTTTACTTCTTCTTGTACTATATGATGACCAGGTGTACAAGCGCTTAAAGTTAACCCTAGAACTAGTGAAGAAAGAGATGGAGATCAGTAAGATTCAGGTAGCTACATCCATTTTCTGTAAACAAGTTTTTGCATCTTTCACATTCACTTTTGATGAGGGATTGTCTCATCTTCTCTTTAATTTTGCTAGGAACGAATTGCAAAAGCAATTGAAGAAAAAATAAGTGGCGAGCAGCGGCGTTTTTTGTTGAATGAGCAACTTAAAGCAATAAAGAAGGTATGTCATAAGTATTATTATTTTCAAAGACGGTGAGAAAATTCATTGAATTAAAGAGGAAATAGGAAAACGGAACACAAAAGTGAGTCCGGGACATGGGACCTAAGCATTCTAGTCCGGGACTCGGGACCTAATCTTTGTGTCATTAACATTTTAGTGAAAACACAGGCTGGGAAGTATAAGGGGGATGTTTTGATGTTTGTAAGAATAATTTGATAGGAAAATTAGTTAACTTTGCAAAAATCCATCCCATTTGTCTTGGTCCAGGAGCTGGGTTTGGAAACAGATGACAAGACAGCACTTTCTGGTTAGTTCTGAAATTTGTATTCTTCAGCAGAATGGTGCACTATTTTTTCTTTGGACGCTTTTATGTACATACATGTACTTGATATGGGATACCTCTATATGTTATTTTTGTTGCAGCGAAGTTTAGGGAAAGGCTTGAACCAAAGAAGGAGAGATGTCCACCTCATGTCTTGCAAGTTATAGAAGAAGAGCTCACGAAATTGCAGTTGTTGGAAGCTAGTTCTAGCGAGTTTAATGTAACACGTAATTATCTTGATTGGCTTACGGTATTACCTTGGGGAAACTACAGGTTATACACATCCATTTCTGTTCTCCATAGAAAAGTCATATGTATTAGAGATATCCACATATTGTGCGTGTCTCCTAATTTATATAGAGAAGCTGAAACCCAAAATCCATCTCGTATGTAGGAGTAATCATTGTGCTTCTTTGTAGTCCCAAAAGTGTTCAGCGCTTTGTTTTTTTTTTCTTCTATGTCTGTGCTTGAACTCATGAACTTAATAAATCCATTCACTTCGAGCTAACATATGAAGGTGGTGGTAGATTTGATACAAATTGACTACTATGCTATATGTATTATAGTCCCTAGAGATTGGGGTGTCTACATTTGCATGATCTCACAATTAAAATGCATGAAGTAAGAAAGTTAGGAAATTTCTTTCAAACACGTATATGTTTGGTCTTACGGACTCAAAATGACAAGATGTAATCTGATTTTGACCCAAAAGCATATTCTAGCCCATTTCATTACAGTGAAGAGTTTTACAGTATCCATTGAGATCCTTGTGGAGTATACCACCCATATTTGATGCTGGTCTCGAAGAGATGCCCATGGAGGAGTCAAAGCCGGTGGTAGAAGTAGACAAATTGTTTGTTGATTGTCCCCCGAGGGAATTCCCACTCATTTATTGTAATTCGCCTTGCCTCTATGATTGTTATTACAAAGGGATGTCCATGGTATATTCTGAGTTCGTGGAGAAAGCCGATGAAGTGATTGCGGGAGAGCTCGAGAAGGAAGCAGTGATGAAATTCACAAAAGTGAATCGCCTTCAGAAGATGTTCCATCTTCTGATGACTTTTTGCAGTCATTGCCATTATTGTAGAGGTTCCAAAGTTGCCAATTCTGGCTATTGGCGGCCACATCCTTATGAAGTTGATGATGTGGTGGCTACACCAATTTTGGGATCTTTTGATTGTAGTGTCGAGAAGCCTCAATGATTCCTTATATAACAATCGATCGACTGATTTAAAAAAATAGCAGAAGTTATGTGCTACTTTGAAGTGGATTTTGAGATGAAGGACAATGCCGGATTGTCTCATCAATTGATTCGAAGAGGGGTGTTTCATCGAAACATCTTCTGGAGTGTAATCGAGAGTTTTCTATCCCGGGGAATTTGATGTTGGAGCATCCCCACGTCAATTAAATTTGTTAAATATAGGGCACTTGAGTGCCAAGTTTTGGGCTTAGCCAATTAGAAGAAAATATTGTTAGGTGTTTTGGTGAGTCAGGTTCGTAGTTGGGTTGAGTCTGTTTGGTGACCTAATTGGTTAGAAGTGACTTTATTTTTATATTCTTTAAATTTTCTGGATTTTTGTAGATTTTATTGTACTTCAGTTAGGAAGTAATGGATTCAAGTTGTTTTCGAAAGAGGCCTAGCTAGGAGAGTATACCAAAGGATTCTTTTGGATAAACATGGAACGGTAGAGTAAAAATTCAGCAATTACTGAATATTATAGGCTTCAAGTGGTATCTCTGGAAGGGATAAAAACCATGACACTAATTCACGGGAAGGGATGCATGGGACTTCTTACGGACGTTCCGCCTGTGTGGGATTCTCTTCCACATAAACGAAAAAGTCTGGCTTCCTCTCTCTTACTGTCACACGGAACATACCTCACAGAACTCCTTACTCACGGAAAAACCTGTTCATGGGTCCTTCCTCATGGAAAATCCTCTCTCATTTTAGTTACCTGTCCTACTTATTCTCACATAGTCCCTCTCTCTCTCTCTCTCTCTCTCTCTCTCTCTCTCTCTCTCTCCAACCTACAAAGCCACAATTTTCCAAGACTTTTGCCATTTCTTCTTCCCCTTTTTTCTTCTATTATTTCTGTATTTCTTTTCATCAACCCCAACATGAAGGGTTATGAGTCCTATTGATGTGAGTTGGATACTAATAGAAGGAAGTTTAATCCATTTTTCTCTATGCTATATGAATCAAATAAAAGTGATCTTCAGCTCTTTGCTGTTTGAGAAGAGTCGGTTGGCCTTTTGTATCTATTTCTTTCGTCTTCTTACTTGTAATGGCTTTTTGAAGTACCCACATGTTTCAGTACTTTTTCCTTGTGTAGCACGTCAAGAGGACTTTTTTTCTCCTTCAAAACAGCTCATATTTATTATTATCTCTATATGGACCCAATATTTAATCCCAGTCCATTAATCTCAATGCACCGAAGTGGAAGGCAATAAATCCACTGTCGAAATACTTCCTTCCTCAACATAAAAAATTAAAAGGAAAATACAGATTTTTAATCACCTTGAAGAAAATAAATAATGCAACAGGAGGTTATTTACTACCCATGCTACCTTACCATTCACGTTTGAACCTCTCATCCGATTCATTTATATATTTGTATGTTTAATTTTTTAGTTCGTTGTGTGTTTAGTTGTCTATCTATACTTCTTTTACCATGGACATTTTATATGTTAACAAACACATAGTACCTTTTGCATTCAGTTGAGTTAAAAGCAGCTTTCATTGTTCAACTGCTGCAAAATTTTCTGATAAAAGTTTGGAGATGTTTATGTTGATTCTATGTGTCTTCGGCTTATTGCAGTGATGAAAACTTTGATGTTCATCATGCTCAAAGGATTTTAGACGAGGATCATTATGGTTTAAACGATGTAAAAGAGAGAATATTGGAATTCATAGCAGTTGGAAAACTAAGAGGAAGCTCACATGGTTAGTGAAACTTTCTTACCTTTATTGGGGATTGTATAGTTAGTGTGTGTCGTTTACCCTTTATTTAGTATTAACCTCCTTATGAGAAATATAAATCATTTTATACTTCCCATGTGCTCGTATAAATCTGATTAATCTTGCTTATGCTTCAAGTAGGAAGCAAAACCAAAGTAGACTGGTAAAGGTTTTGTTGGTTAAGGTGATGCTATTGACCTATGCTTAACCTGTCACTCTTTCTGTGCATATAATTGTCTTTCCCATGTGTTGTGAATTCATATTTATAGCTAGTACACTTAAAAAAAATGCAAGAATATGTTCACCCAGAGGCACTTGTAAGTTTCCTTTTATGATCATAGTGTCAATGTCTTGGGTAAAACATTGCATGGTTTATGGAAATATTGCTCAGTGAATTTTCTAAAACTAATGTTAATTTGAATGACAGCTGATATTTCATTTGACCATAACCATCAGAGCAATGTTAATTTCATTTATTTTTGGTCGGCCTATTTATATGCTTGGTTTGAACTACTGACCTGCTGGCCCACATAATGTCCTTAATGTTATATATGAGATTAACTCTTTTGGTTCAGGAAGATATTTGTATGCTTTTATGTTACCCTCACCCAGAAGTCTCTAACATTAAAGTTAGGTTAACATTGCCGCTTTTATGCCTGACTAGCATATTATTTATACGTCAAGAGCCTTTAAATTAATTCTCTTGTTGTCTAATTGTGTTGTCTATAGAAGACAGATGTTTTACAGACTAGTTTCTTGTATTTTAACTGCAGGCAAAATTATATGCCTTTCTGGTCCTCCTGGAGTGGGTAAAACTAGCATTGGTCGTTCAATTGCACGTGCTTTGAATCGAAAGTTCTATAGGTTTTCTGTTGGAGGTTTGGCTGATGTGGCTGAAATAAAGGTACAAGGATAAGTCCCCTTGAAGAGAAATTTTGGCCATATGTTGTTAAAGCTTTAAAATGTGTGTACTCTTTGAACACCATTTGAATAAAGCCATTTACATTTCAATCATTCCCAGGGTCATCGCCGTACATATGTTGGTGCCATGCCAGGAAAGATGGTGCAATGCCTGAAAAATGTGGGAACCGCAAATCCTTTGGTTCTAATTGATGAGATCGACAAGGTATAATTGTGTGGCATCTGGAAATGATATAGCTGCTTTGATCTACTACAGTAGCTATATTTCACTAGAGTAAGCGTGCTCTCTATTTGAGCTCTTGTGATAACTTCCAAGATCACACTTTAATGTGTAATTTACATTGTAACAGTTGGGAAGGGGACATGCCGGAGATCCAGCTAGTGCATTGTTAGAGCTTCTAGATCCTGAGCAAAATGCAAATTTCCTTGATCACTACCTTGATGTTCCTATCGATCTATCCAAGGTGAGTCATTGGTACCGTTGATTGCTTTTGGATCTTATTGCTGTTTTGTTTGCTTTACTATGGAGCATCCGAGGGATTTTAGAAATTTCAACATATTGTTAATTTCATTTCAACTTATCATTTGTAGGTCATGTGCAGCTGAGTTATTTGACAGCTCAATGCTCATTTAATGAACTATATTATTGCATAATTTCTGCAGTAAATGGGTCATTTCATAAATGTCAATACTGTTTAAGTTTCTCAAGAATTGTAACCATGCAAAAGTTGCTATAATCATGGACAGAAAATTTAAAATTTAGCAAGCTATTTCTGTTCTCTTGTGGTGAAATCATATAAGCCACAATTTTTTTGTTTATGGACTTCGAGGTATTATTAAAACATTGTACTTAGTAGGAAATATTTGTTATATTTTCTACTGACAAGCAACTTGAACCAGTACATAGTTTTGGTCCTTTTGGCTTCTTATATGCTCATTTGTCTAAGATGTGTTCCTTGTAGTAATTTGTAGCATCAGTAATTAGGGGTAGAACAGGTCTGATAATGCACAAGGGATGCCAGTGGAGCACAGAAGTTATAAGAAGAGATGTGAATTAATAAACTTGGGGGAAAGGGTTAAATTATCAGAATAGAACTGTATAGATGAACAAGGGGAAGGTTAGATGAATGCCTTGGGAACTTGCATAACTGATAGAGGAATCATAACTCTCCAACACTTGGAAAATGTAGCCAGAATAAGGGCTTAGCTTAAAAAAAGGATGCCCATCACATGTTATTGGACCTCTATCCATACCAACTTCTTTGAACGTTTGAAGTCATCACATTTGATGCAACTCGATCTGCATCATAATATTTACTTCATTTTTTTTTTTCTGAAAATATTATTATTAGCAATTTTTATATGTTTACTAGTAAGAAACCCGGGCAATGCCCAAATGTGTTTGATGCATACCATTTGGCAAAGATGACATCGCAGCTGTTCGAAGAAGTGTGAAATCTGAAGTGAGTGTGATTCACTTGTTAGAGAGAGAGAGAGAGATTAACATCAAATGACCATTAAATGTCATTGAATGAAAACTTATCATCTTTATGGTAGGTTTTTAAATAGATTTAAAAGAGAGCCGCGTTCACACACGAAAGAAGAATTCTAGCTCTTTAATAAACGTCCACGTGTCACAACATGGGAGAGAGGCTTCCATTTTAGTATATATATAGATTTCAGTTCTTAGGTCTTTTTCTGTTGTTTTAGCCTTTTAGGACATTTTCATCTTTTTTTATTAGTTCTAGAACATTGCCTAAATTGTGGGAGATACCCACAATCAGATTCAAGAGACGTTTGGATCATTTCGGGATAAATCGGGTGCGATTCGGATTTTATTTAATAAATAACTGGCAATTGTTTTCACAACAAGTGCAACTATTTGTTGGAGGAACATACTTTTGGTCATTTTCTAGTTATAGCTTTACAGACTTCTGTCTTGTAGTTATGAACTTACTTGATAGCATCCTGAAACTGGCATGTATTTCCAAACCGAATATTCTTCCTGCTGGATGAATATGTATTTTTGGTCATGCAGCTATTTCAATTTTAAGTGCGAATGTGCAATCTATATAGCTTAAGAAATTCTTTGATATTTCTTGTTCATTTATTATGGAAATTTGTTTTTCTCCTTTTTTTTAGTTGAATATATGGTTCATAAATCTGATCTCCCACTTTGATGTCCTCTAACACAAATCCATTCTGCTTATGAAATAGGTTCTGTTTGTTTGCACAGCAAATGTAATTGAGATGATACCAAACCCTCTGTTGGATAGAATGGAGGTCATTGCTCTTGCTGGTTATATCACTGATGAAAAGATGCACATTGCAAGAGACTATTTGGAGAAGACAACTCGAGAAGCTTGTGGCATCAAGCCTGACCAAGTATATTTCCTTCATAGCTTAATAAGTTGCATTATTCTTTTGCGCGTGTTATACATTCAACTTGACTTAGTTTCTGAGGAAATCGTGTGCTTATCTATCTTGTTTCAGCTCAGCTGCTTGACATCATGACAAGAACCAAGTTTTACACAAAATATTTCATATTCTTCATAATGTACCAGTTCTTCATTAATCAATTTTCAGGAAAACAAATTATGTGATATGGATCCTGTCTTCTACGATTTTCTGCAACATTTATCAAACTCAAAATTCTAAATTTGGTCATTTTGTAGACATGTGGCAACAAACACCAGGGGAGACTCTGGCATGGAAATGTACATGAAGTAATGTGAAGACATTAGCAATGAGGAGAGTCAAGATATTGATTTCAAAATGTTAGATTGTATGTGGAAAGGCATGCTTCAACCAGGGGAGACTGGCATGGAAATGTACATGAAGTAATGTGAAGACATTAGCAATGAGGAGAGTCAAGATATTGGTTTCAAAATGTTAGATTGTATGTGGAAAGGCATGCTTTGACTGAGGATTAAGCCCTTCATAATAAAAGCTAATGTGGTTTCATTAAAATTATCCCAGCTAGATGGGAGTCATGGGACAAACCATGATGTTGTGGTTGTGGTTATAATACATAGGAACTATACACAATCATCATCATCAATGTATTCCGGTGGAAGTCTTGTCAATACTAGTTTTCACGGGAACTTTTTGGAATGTCTTGCATATCCTATGATAATATAAAGATTGGAAGTCGAGAGATGAAGATGAGAAAGGATTATAAAGAGTTAAATTTTCTAGGGCAGGTTGCAAACATGACTGCATTGTAGTGAATATGCACATATAATTATCGGAGTCAGCCAATTTCATGAGAGTATAATTTATTAAATTGAAGGATGATGATGAGAAAAAAGGATATAAAAAGGCGAAGTTCGGTCAATAAACAATAAAAAAGTATGTTGCATGGTCTTTATACATTCAAATGACTGCATTAAAGTGGAATTAACATATAATGTTAAAGGTCAATCTCCTGGAACTATCTCGTTTTACTAATTTGATAACAGAAATACTACAGCAATTGCGAAATCATATACATGATGCACCATAACTAAGAGTTTTATACATAGAAATGCATTCAATTATCTCACAATGAAAAATCATGGCAATGTTTTTGACTGCACAAGCTTGTCCTGTCGTATTAAATCATAGTTTTTTAACTGCTTTTGTTTTAATAGAGTGCACTTTAATAGGCAAGAACTCAAAATTTTGCAGTTTAGATTGTTACCTTGGAAAAATTAAATGAGAGTTATTCATCTAGATTGTATGGGATCTGTTTCAATTTGACTCATTGTAATTCTTCATTCAGAGATTCAAATATTGTTCCTGGTGTCAAGCCTGTCTTTTTGATTTTTTCCTAGACTTGGAACAAGTCTAGGGGAGCCTTGGTAGGTTGCTTCCTGTTTGCACGAGTATAAACTGCTGAGTTAAATAAGTAGGTATCTTTGTAAACAAGTTGGCTAATAGGCTATTTTAAAACACCTTTATTTCAAAGTTGCCTTGACTTAAAGTTGTGATAAGTTATACCTGAATCTATAAAATCAAATAGAATCCCTATAGATGGGTCAGACTTGGTTTAAGTTAAGTTTTCCGTTGAGCTCTAGAATATTAGCTCTCCACTATCGGGTATTGGCCAGTAAACTTTAGTAATTACCTTCCCCTCTCTTTTGAGCAACCCTACAGTTGCCGCAGCCAATACCTCCACCGTTTTCCCAGGTATCTGTGCACAAAAGACGGCGAGTGACAACCATTTTTCTCTTCCTTTTGGTACATTAGGGAAGTAAGCTACTTGGCAGATGGTACTGTGTTATTTTATATTTGCTCTTGAAAGGTTTGACCACCACTCCCAGTCCGTGACAGAGATCAGGGTTTAATCTCTATGTTTGCATGTACTTTTCCATTATGTTTCCTGGCACAACTTGATCAATACTCAATAGGCTAACCTATACAATGAAAACGATTCAAATCTGAGATATGTTACCTTTGATTGAGCTGCTAGTGTGAAATTGACTGCGAAAATGATTCGTTTGGTATTGGTTTATATGTTTTTATCAGAGGGTTCTAATACTATTGATATCAACATTTTCAGGTGGAAGTGACAGATGCAGCTATTCTTGCATTGATAGAAAATTATTGCCGAGAATCAGGTGTTAGGAATCTTCAAAAACAAATTGAGAAGATATACCGTAAGGTTTGATTCTGAACTAATATAATTCAGGAGAGATGTATCATGTCCTTCAAGTATACTTGTAGATTCTGTTTGAAATTAACATTGCCGTGGCTGCAAATCCTATTTCTAAATTTCAGGCATCAAAGTAGTACTCTTGACAGGGAGCTCATCACCCCCACGCCCCTCTCCCCCACCCACAGCCACACAGAACAAAAAAACAGCCACCCATCTGGATGCCTTTATTTTGGGCTTTGGAGAATTATTAATATTACTATGTACATTGCATTTTTACAACAGAACAGATTTAATAGTAGATAGAAACACTAAATACTTGGTCTCTGTGATGGTGTAGACACACGAATTTCGTCGGACCCGAACCCGACTCACGTGCGCCAACGCGGATGCAAACCCGACACGCGGACCCAACTCGCGCGCACCGACATGGATTCAAACCCGACTCGCGCGCACCGACATGGATTCAAACCCGACTCGCGCGCGCCGATGCGGACCCGGACCCCATGCGCCAAGGGGGGCCGACCCCTACTAGGGTCCGAACCCCATGGGGGCCGGTCCCTACTAGGACCCGAGCCACATGGGGCCGGCCCTAGTAGGACCCGAACCCCATGGGGGGCCGGCCGGCCCTGCAAGGAAAGGGGAGAAAAAGAAAGAAAAGAAAAAGGAAAGAAAAGAAAGGAAAGAAAAGAAAAAGGAAAGAAAAGAAAGGAAAGAAAAGAAAAGGAAAGAAAAGAAAAGGAAAGAAAAGAAAGAAAAGGAAAGAATACCGCCATGCGCGGGGGGAGGTAGCGTATGACGTCTGCACACACGCGGATCTGCGCCGATCCCTCGATCCGACGCACAAGACGAAGCGCCCGATCGCCATCGATTTCGTGCGCAAAATCCAGCCATAATTGCACCCGCCAGAAAAGGAAAACAATTAAATGTTATTCCCTTCATCAATGGATGAATAAAATCCGGGTAATTATGAGAGAGATACAAAAGGGATTTGAAATTAAAAAGTTTCCATATCTCTCTCCCCACCTCTTTGCCTATAAATAGAGGGGGTGGGGGAAGGAAAAAATGGTCGAGAAATTGAAGACGAAGCGCCAGAGCTCTGCAGAAGAGAGCACGCTTCTTCATCGACCCAAGGCTTCACGAGGCACAGTCAAGCCTGTCCCGAGGGATCGGCTTACTGAAAGTCCTCATCAACGTGAAGGCCCTTGCGCACGACGATCGCCCCTTCGACTCCGTTCACGAAGAAGAAAGCTCGGAGAAGAAGAACCCTTCGACTCCGAAGACGCCAGAAGCAAAGGCCGGAGAAGAAGAGGAGCGGCACTACCCCGTCGTCTCCAACAAGCTTCGACTCCGATCAAGCCCAAAAGCCCGGAGAAGAAGAGGAGCGGCACTACCCCGTCGTCTCCAACAAGCTTCGACTCCGATCAAGCCCAAAAGCCCGGAGAAGAAGAGGAGCGGCACTACCCCGTCGTCTCCAACAAGCTTCGACTCCGATCAAGCCCAAAAGCCCGGAGAAGAAGAGGAGCGGCACTACCCCGTCGTCTCCAACAAGTCCTCGATCCCGATCAAGCCCCAAAGCCCGGAGGAGAGAAGCGAAGCGTCATCACCCCGTCGTCTTCGACAAACATCTGCACCATCCACGAAGAAGAAAGGCTGGAACAGATCATCTGAAGCGTCGCCACCCCGTCGTCTTCATCAACAAAAGCCGACGCCACAACCGTCGCACGGAGATCGGTGCTACCCCCACCATCTTCGAAAGCATCCTTCGACTCTGATCACGCCAAAGAAGCCCGGAGAAGAAGAGAAGTCCCGTCAACACGCAAGCCATCGAAGCACCGAAGAAGTAGCCCACGTCGTTCGAGGAAGAAGATCGAGTTGACGCTGAAGCTAAAGCCAACGCAAGAAGCCAAAGCAAAGCCCCAGTAAAGCCCGCGCCAAAGCAACGCAAGTGCCAAAGCCAAGCGACTACGCCGGCCACGAGCAAAAGCACCGCACGTTCTAGCCGATACGACGCTAAGTCCGGAAGAACGAAAGCATCGCAAGTCTCTCCCAGCTACGTCCAAGTGCAAGCGCCAAAGCAAAGCAAAAGCCAGAGCCACGCCGGAGCCAAGCTAAAGCCAAAAAGCCAAAGCCAAAGCCACCGCCAAAAGCTCGATCGACGCCGCGAACCGACGATCAAGGACACCGAGGTCAAGCAAGGAACGAGGAAGACACGAAGACCGAGGAACGAAGCCGAAAACCCCCCTAGCCGAGAAAGCGCGAAGCACGGAAGGGACCAAGCAACGGTGGACATTCCTTAGCCTCTCCAAAACCCTCTCCCTGTAAAACCCCTGTCCTGGGCAGCCCCTTCAGAGCTCTCGCACGAACACCACGTGGAGACGCGGATCAAAGGGATCCCCCAGAAGATCTTTCCCACAATCCCCTGATCAAAACTCGCCGCAACCCGGACTCGCTACACCCGAGCAACCCGGGTCCCGGCCACAATTGTAATCTCGTTTTGTGCAATAAAGCCGACCCGTACCTTTTTTGCGCATACAGATTTCTGGCACGCCCGGTGGGACCTCTTCTCCTTTCACCCGTACGGTTGAAGAAGCTGCTTGAAGTTCGCGATGGCCGGAACAAACAACGATGCGTTTGCTCCAAGCCTCTCACCAATCGCCGAGTCTCCTCTACTCCGCCACGGTGATCCAGTAAATCCGGAGGGTGATGCTCCTCCAATGGTGCGCGTCTACACTCGGCGTACACGGACTCTTGCGGACATCTTCGTGCCAGAAGCTACTATCGAAGATGCTCGCCAAAGCGCCGACGAGGCCCTGGTGCATGAAGAAACGAGCCTCGATCCTGGAGCCCATGTCCAGAAGTTTGGGGAGGACCAGCCCCAACCCCGAACCCGTTCGGGTTCTCCAGCAGACGCTACACCTCCTCTGCAGGGGGCAAACATCAATCATCAACCAGAAGCAAGTCGGCGTAACTACGTCTCCGATGATGACGGCGAGGATGCGAACATGCAACACCGAGACGTTCTCCGTCACCACCCTCCGTCCGCTCTTCAGCTCCAAGTCATGCAGATGAGCGAGCATATGGCGCAAATTACTCGGCTGATGGAGGAGAAGGATCGTCACATCAACACTCTGCTCCAAAAGCTAAGCGCAAAGGACGCTGCAGCAGTCGGCCAACCCGTCGCTTCTCCAGTAGCCGCTCCAGTTCCGTCTTCAACTCCCGCTCCTGCAGAGGTTGCTCCGACGATTCAAGCGGTTACTCCAGCGCTCTCCTCGGCTCCCGTCCCATTGGAAGTCGTCTACCCAGCGCCAGCCTCGGCGGCCACTCAACCTCCAGCAACGGCAACGATGAACGCTCAGCAAGTCCAAGCGTTGATAGCCGACATGATGCGCTCTCACGGCAGTGGCCTTCCTCCGATCACGGCGGCATACTCGAAGCCCTACACTACGAGGATCCAGCAGCTACGCTTCCCAGTCGGATTCCAGCCGCCAAAGTTTCAGCACTTCGACGGAAAGGGAAATCCGAGACAGCACGTTGCCCACTTCATCGAGACCTGCAATAATGCCGGCACATATGGCGACGAGATGGTGAAGCAATTCGTCCGCACCCTCAAAGGCAACGCGTTCGACTGGTACGTTGATCTTCCTGCAGGAACCATTGACAGCTGGGATCAGATGGAGAGGGAGTTCCTCAATCGCTTCTACAGCACCAGACGCACAGTCAGTATGATCGAACTCACCGCTGTCAAGCAAAGGAAAGACGAGCCAGTGATCGACTACATCGACAGGTGGAGGAACCTCGCGCTGAATTCACGAGACCGCTTGTCTGAAGACTCGGCTATCGAGATGTGCACCCAAGGCATGCACTGGGGTCTGCTCTACATCCTCAAGGGTATCAAGCCTCGGTCTTTCGAAGAACTCGCGACTCGGGCTCATGACATGGAACTCAGCCTAGCAAACCGCGGGGACTTGAAGAACAAGGACTTCTTGAAGATAGAGAAGAAGGACAAGCCACCGGCAACGAAACTGAAACAAGTCAATGTTGCTGACGTCGCTTCGACCTCCAAGCCGCTCAAGATCGGTGGCAAGCCAGATCAGAAGAAGGGAGTCGCCATACCACCGCCTCCGCCGCTAAGACAAAGGATGACTCTCGAGGAGCTCGAAGCCAAAGAGTACCCTTTCCCAGACTCGGAAGTCTCCTCCATGTTCGACCAACTGCTGCAAGAGAAGATGATAGAATTACCTCCTTCAAAGAGGCCCGAGCAGATGCATCGCGTCGACGACCCTCTCTTCTGCAAATACCACCGGGTGGTGAGTCATCCCATCGAAAGATGCTTCGTCTTCAAGGAAAGAATCATGGCACTCGCCAAGCAAGGGAAGATAGAGATCGACTCCGGGGAGGTTGCTACGGCCAACATGACGTCCATCACCTTCGGCTCCTTCTCGCCGGTACTCGTTGCTGCTCGGCGAAGCATGCCCAAATTGCGCATCAACCGTCAAGCTCCAATAGCTAAGTCAACGTCCCAGCCGAAAATCTCGAAGCGACGTCAACGTACTCCTGCGTTCTCCGAGGAAGAAACACTGCTGCCCTGGGGGCAATCATTGCTCGCGCCAGCACCTCTTCCAGGCAATACTGCATCCCAACGAGCGCTCCAAAGGAGATACGAGCAAGGAGACCCAGAAGTCGGTCTGCTGGGCCAGCCGTCGGGGAAGTTTGACTATTACGTCCTCTACTCAAGGCCCCCATCCGTTCCAATCGAAGAAATCAAGCCCACCGGCTGGGGATCGGGAGAAGAGCCAGTGGAACCTCGAGAAGAGCAAGTCCCTTCCAGTCAAGCTATGTCCCAACGCGCTCTTCGAGAAAGATACGAGCAGGGAGATCCGGAAGTCGGTCTGCTGGGCCAGCCTTCGGGGAAGTTCGATTATTACGTCCTCTACTCAAGGCCTCCATCCGTTCCAATCAACGAAATCAAGCCCACCGGCTGGGGATCGGAAGACGAGCCAGTAGAGCCTCCAGAAGAACAAGTGTCATCAAAGAAACCAGTTGCTGCTGTCGACCATCATCCTAGCGAAGGGGAATCCACCGACGAAGAAGCATGGGTCATGCTACCGCGGCGGCGAAAGCCTTGGCAAGAAAAGAAGCTCAAGCAAGACCGTGTGATGAGGGGATTCACCAAGCGGAAGACCTACAAGAAGAAAAGCAAGACTCCAGGAAGGAAGGCGTTCAAAGTACCGCCAGCGAGCCGAGACGATATCCTTCAGCAGAGTCTTCCAGAGCCGACAACTTTGCAAGAGTTCTTCCCGGATCACTTCCTCCCAGCGGACCAACACATCAAGGTATCTTGTTGCATGGTCGAAGTCCATGAGGCGTCGGAAGGAAATAATGAAAGCGAAACTTCTGAAGAAGGCGACTCCGCCGATGAGGGGGACGACTCCAACGATGGGGGCACCGCCGCTCACGACGAAGCAATCTTGCACATGCCGCTCGTAGAGGCTTTGCATCTTCCGAAGAAGGCTCGCCTGGCAATGGCGGCGGCCTTGGCCGATCCAGATAGCTACAAGAGAAAAAGGAAGGATGACCAGAAGGGCAGAGCTGTAGCCCCGTGTGATGCAACGATAACCTTTTCAGACGAGGACCTGCAACTCGGGACGCGATTGCACAACCGGCCTCTCTACGTTTCGGGATACATCAAGGAGAAGCCAGTGAACCGAATCCTGTTGGACTGTGGCTCCGCCGTCAATATCATGCCCATCCAGACAATGCGTCAACTCGGCATTACCAACGACCAGCTCTCACCAAGTCAGTTGGTCATTCAAGGCTTCAACCAAGGCGGACAGTCCACCGTTGGAATCATTCGTCTGAAGCTTTCCATCGGCCCGCTAGATACGACGGTCCTCTTCCACATCATCGACTGCCGGACATCATATCGTCTCCTGCTAGGAAGACCATGGCTGCACGAGAACGGCATCATAGTATCCACCTGGCATCAATGCCTCAAGTACTACGAAGAAGGCGTGGAGAGGTGCATAGTTGCGGACGACAAGCCATTCAACGAGGCCGAGGCACACCTGGCCGACGCTAAATTCTACCAAGCAAAGGGCCTGGTCGCGGAAGTTCTGCCGGCTAAAACCCCTCGAGCTCAAAAGATTGAAGAAGTAAATAAGGAAAAGACTCCTCTTCCCGGGAATCCAGTGCCACCTTCTGACGAGGCGAGACCCAAGGTCCAAGGAACGCCGAAACCTGGACAAAGGATGCGCATCAGCTTCGAGCCAAGAGCAATGCAACATACCCCGTTGCCAATCCAAACGGCGCCTGTCTTGCGTCTCGCGCCTCAGTGGCTCCGCAAATCCGAGCGATCGCCTTCTACTCCGACAAGGAAGCTGGCCCCAACGTTATCTCAGGCCAATGTCATCACTCTGCAAGAAATGACGGTGCCACTACCTAGTCTGGCAGAAGCTCCGAACCCAAGCAGACCCGTCGAATCGGCAGACCTCGAGCCACTCGGATTCAAACCGGAAGGGAGTTGGGGGCAAAATGCTGCCAAATTGCTGTTTAGAGCTGGCTATAACGAGGAAAGCGCCATGGGCACACTCCCACCAGCAGCAACTCCGCATGGGATGACAAGAACTCAAGCTCGGCTATTTCAAAACGGAGAGCAAATTCCCCCGAACCGTCGAGGCATCGGCTCCAGTCAAGCTCCGTTGGTCATCAGAACAGCAGCAAAGAAGACCTTCACCTCGAACTACATCGAGGCGAGGATAGTAGATGAAGCAGCTGAAGGATCGACAATCTCCGATGCACTCTCTACCTACCTCAGCCATCCAGACAGCAGGAGAAGACGACGACGGGCTCGATGCCAAGCCTTGATCCGGAAGCAAACCAGAGGCGGTAAAGACTGGTCGAATCAAAAACGCACATCCGTGTTCGAGAGGCTCGGGCCAGTCAAACATTCAAAGAAGAAGTCAGTGTTCGATCGCCTGGAAATGCCTATCGAGGACTTCGTCTCAACACCCACCCACCCACCCATGGCTGCCGTCCATCATATCTCCATTACGGATCCCGGCAACGGTGACACTTCTACTTCGGACGACGAGTTGCCCGACGCCCCGCCAGTCCTCGAAGAAGGGGGGCAGTCCACCGTTGATGACTTGAAGGAAATCAACTTGGGCACGGAGACGGAGCCTCGGCCTACATTCGTCAGCACACTCTTGACCCCTGAGGAGGAAGCAGCATACACCAAACTGCTTAGAGAGTACAGAGACGTCTTCGCATGGTCCTACAAGGAGATGCCGGGCCTCGATCCAAAAATCGCAGTGCACCAGCTCAGCGTCAAACACGGAGCCAGCGCTATCAAGCAAGGACAAAGACGCTACCGGCCAGAACTGGTACCCCAAATAGAAGGCGAAGTCAACAAATTGATCGAAGCCGGCTTCATTCGAGAGGTCAAGTACCCGACATGGATCTCTAGCATCGTCCCCGTCAAAAAGAAGAACGGCCAAATCCGAGTGTGCGTGGACTTCAGAGACTTGAATAACGCATGTCCAAAGGACGACTTCCCCTTGCCAATCACGGAGCTAATGGTTGATGCGACGACTGGTCACGAGGTGCTCACTTTCATGGATGGATCATCGGGCTACAACCAGATTCGGATGGCACCCAAGGACGAGGAGCTCACGGCGTTCCGCACACCGAAAGGAATCTACTGCTACAAGGTAATGCCGTTCGGCTTGAAGAACGCGGGAGCCACCTACCAGCGAGCTATGCAGAAAATCTTTGACGACATTCTTCATCAAAACGTGGAGTGTTATGTCGACGACCTCGTGGTGAAATCCAAGAAGAAATCGGCACATCTACAAGATCTTGAGCTAATCTTCAAACGACTTCGAAGGTACCAACTCCGCATGAATCCGCTCAAGTGCGCGTTCGGAGTCTCCTCGGGCAAATTCCTCGGCTTCGTCGTCCGACATCGTGGCATTGAGATAGATCAATCCAAAATTGATGCTATCGTCAATATGCCCGTACCAAAGACAGTGCGAGACCTCAGAGGCCTCCAGGGACACTTGGCGTATATCCGGAGATTCATCGCCAACCTGGCTGGAAAGTGCCACCCTTTTAGTCGCCTCATGAAGAAAGGAGCGCCGTTCACATGGGACGAAGCGTGCCAAGAAGCACTCCAAAACATCAAAGCATATCTACTGAAGCCGCCAGTCCTATCAGCACCAGTTCAAGGGAGGCCGCTCATCCTCTACATCGCCGCCCAGGAACAATCCTTGGGGGCACTCCTGGCCCAGAACAATGAACTTGGCGTAGAGACAGCTTGCTACTACTTAAGTCGCACTCTCGTCGGCGCAGAGCTGAATTACTCCCCAATCGAGAAGGTCTGCTTAGCGCTCATCTTCGCCACGAAAAAGCTGCGACACTACATGCTTGCTCACACCATCAGACTCGTCTCGAAGGCTGACCCACTCAAATATATCATGTCGAGACCAGTGCTTTCCGGACGTCTAGCCAAGTGGGCCCTGCTGCTACTTGAATTCGACATCACCTTCGTGCCACAGAAAGCGGTTAAAGGACAGGCCCTCGCGGACTTCCTCACAGAATATCCTCTCCCGGCAGAATGGGAGTTATCAGAAGATCTCCCAGATGAAGAAGTATTCTCTGTTGACATCGCCCCATCCTGGAAAATGTTCTTCGACGGCGCAGCTAGGCAAGACATAGCGGGAGCCGGAGTCATCTTTGTCACTCCGGACAACGAAATACTCCCCTTCTCATTCCTGCTCTCGGAAGCATGTTCCAACAACGTGGCAGAATATCAAGCCCTACTCATTGGTCTCGAACTAGCCGACGAAATGAACCTTCAAGGACTAGAGATCTTTGGCGACTCTCAACTCGTGATCCAGCAAGTCCTGGGGGCATACGAAGTCAATAAAGAAGACCTGGTACCGTTGCATGCGCGAGCCGTGAAGCTCCTCGAAAAACTCAAGGCTGTTTCCATCCAACACGTTTCCAGAAACCTCAACCAGCAGGCTGACGCACTCGCGAATCTGGCGGCTACACTCCCGTTCCCAGATGAGCGTTCACTCGTCGTCCCCGTCTGCAGGAGATTCGTGGTCATCGAAAAAGAGGGTCCGCCCGAGGTACCAGTTCAAACCAACGCGGTGCATGTCCTCGAGATTAAAGAACAAGACTGGAGGCAACCGTTTGTGGAGTACCTTGTTCATGGTAAACTCCCCGAAGATCCGAAGCGCAAAAGTGACATCCGTCGACGATCTCTAAGGTTCTACCACTTCAACGGCGAACTGTACCGACGAAGCTATGACGGCACACTCCTGAGGTGCCTCGCAAAAGAGGAAGCGGAAGCCGCGCTCGAAGAAGTACACGCTGGAATCTGTGGATCACACCAGTCCGGTCCGAAGCTTCACTTCCGCGTCAGAAGGATGGGATACTACTGGCCTACCATGATCAAAGACAGCTTGGAGTACGCGAGAAAATGTCAAGCTTGCCAAATGCACGGGGACTACATTCGTCAACCTCCGGAGCCTTTGCACCCAACAATCGCGTCTTGGCCCTTCGACGGATGGGGTCTTGACATCGTCGGTCCTCTGCCCAAGTCATCCAAGCAACATCTCTACATCTTGGCGGCAACGGACTACTTCTCCAAGTGGGCTGAAGCGATACCGTTGAGGGAAGTTACAAAGTACTCCG